>JAWZTD010052627.1:0-10622 GCA_035221335.1 Echites panduratus | reverse complement strand
GGGAGAAAGATACTCATGTGCTTCAAATTTTTGTATCTTAAGACTGCCATGAGGTCCACAAATTCTTCGGGGTCCCACATGAGTGAAGGCAATCTAGAAAGAAAAGCAAAGGCGACCCAAAAAAAATTCAGTTTTTTCAGTGAAGCTGGTATTTGTATATATTTCAAATGGTTAGATAGGTTGTAAAAAGTATACCGACAAGGAAGATCGTAGATGCTTAAGCGGCAATAAGTTGAGTCTACACGTTCAAAATAGGTTCAGAGATTTGGGCAGTTTTTTTGGCTGATGTTGGTGTTATTATGATTTTAGCACTATTTTAGAGGATGAAGTGATGGGCATTAATTATATGACGACAGTTTTTACTGAGGTAATTTTCAATCAAATTTATCCTTTGGAAAAATGAACAGATCCAGTTTAGTTTATTTAGGGTATGATTCATTACACTAATTTCCATCACATTCTCAATGTAGTATGTAAGTCATATATACGAATCAAAATTTGTTTTTGATGAAAAACCAAAAAAATTTGATTCAGTTGATATTAAATGGATGTTATAATTTGTTAAAGTCAAAATTTCTGTTTCTGAGTTAAGAATTGATATGAATTTAATTGGGCAGGATGCGAAATTGGATGAGTCCATGCAAATGGTTGATGCATGCAATGGATATCAATTTAAACTGATAAGGTATTAAATCAATTGTATAGATAATGCAAAAAAAAAACAAATAATCCATTTAATTTAATCTTTTAGTTTTAAATTCAAAAGCTAAATTTCAATAAAAAAAGGAAAACTATTTACTGTCAGCTGTACGCGTAAAGGAAAAATTAATGGCATAAGGATATTTTTGAGAAGGTTTGAAGGTTATTGGGTGTGATTTCATACACCATCCAAACGGATGGTGTCATCTGGTTTTGTAAAATAAAATGTACCTTTAAATAGAAGTTTATTTTTTGCTTAAAAATGACATTGTTTTTTTGGAAATCAAATTAAATCATCTATCAAAGATGGGATGTATCAATTTCTTTGATTTTTGAACAAAAAATGAACTCCAATTCATATATACATTTTACGTGCTTATTGATAGAGAATGGAGGAAAAAATGGTGTGACGAATCACACCCTAAGACAGAAATAGTCGAACAAATTGTGTTTACCGTGTTGGTAGTGTGATGGTTAAGATAAGAAGAGACGTCAGCGGCAAATAATTTTTGACAGACTGCTGTTATGGCCTTGGTTTATAGATAAATAGACTTTGTTGACAATGACCTTGATGTGACGTGTGTTTTTGATTATGCAAATCCTATGTAGCATAGTTTTTTTATTTTCCCATAGTCAAAGTAAGGATTTAAAATTATTTTGAATTTTCTTATCTTACTTTTATTTTGGATTAAAGCATAAAAACATGTAGAACAGTAAGAAATTGAAATAATATGCTATCAATGGATTTATTGATACGTTGATGATAAAAAGGATGAGATGAGTTATTTTTATCTGATATGAGAGGTACTTTTATTGGTATGAAAAAATATTTATATATGTGTATTAGTTTGACATATATTGCATATACTATTTATATTCTTCAAGCAGTATTTAATGTAATATTTGTACGGTCAGCAATAAACGTTGCAAGGACATCGTATGCAAAATTTTCATGGTAGGTACTGTACCTGATGGGAATGGAATTTAATAAATTTTTACACGGTAAATATGTTTAATAATATATATATATATATATAATGAAGAGATCATTAGTTAAATTATTTGTTGTTTTAAGAAAAATATATATCTTTTTTTTTCGGTTCATGAAGCTGTTGTAACTATGGGTGTATGATATAGATAAATAATAATAAAAAAATTAAATAAGAAGGAAAAAATAAATAAATAAAAAGGGGAGAAAGAAAGATAGAAAAAGTAATTTTATATAAAGTTCTAAAATTAAAATTAATGAAAGAGAATATAACAAAAAAAAAACTGAAAAGTTGATTGTAGGTACGAAAGATACAAAGAGAAAAATATTAATTGGGGAAAAGTCTGACTAATCTATTCAGTTAGATCCAGTGCCGGGGGTGAGATCGTTAGATATGATCAGTATATCAGAGTGCTGATCCCAAGAGTCTTCTTCGTGCATGTCCAGAAAGATGTCGAAAATAAGATCGAGTTCTATTTCTTCCAGAATGATCTTTTGTAGATAATCAGGACTGCGAGCTGACATTATTCTGCTAAGGTGGTGTTTTACTTCATGTTTTAGCTGAAGCATATCTGCTTCAGACTTTTCCAATTGTTTTTTGTGCGTTGCTGGAGAAGCTGGCAGGGATGAAGCGCTGTCATTGTCGTTTGTTGGAGAATCTGGCAGTGGTTCTCCGTCATTGTTGGACTTTTCTGATTGCGTACTCATCTTTAGTTGAGGGCTATATTTTTTTTCCTGATAGTTTTTGTGGTTTGGAGTGTGCGAATGGTTTGCTTATATAGCAGAGACATGGAATTGGAAGTTGAAGAGAAATTGTCGTTTCGTTTGCAGCTGGGATAATGCAAAACGTATTAATGTTTTGTAGAAATTTAAGACCGCCGCTTTGGTCTTTTCGTTGGATATTTAATTCATTTGGTTTTCACACTGTAAAGCTAATATTCGTTTGGGGGAAAAACAAAGAAGCAAAATATTAATGTTAAAATAAGAAAAACAAAATTTGAATAGGACGAACAAAAGATATCTAAATAAAACACCAATACAGAGGAAGAAAAAGATTCTTAGCAAAATGGATGCATTCATGAAAAAGGTACAAAAAGAATAAGAAGAAGAAGATAATATCGAGTTTTGCAGCAAAGTTCATTTTCTGTTTTCGGAACCCAAAAAAAAAAAAAAGATAAGGAAATAGCTTTCGGGTTAGCTCTTTTAAATATGAAAGTTAGGTCTTGGCTGGATAGATGTGAACTTCGAATAATATTTGAATATTAATTATCAATCAATAATTCAGTAATGGGCAGGAATTAATTTACGGATTCAATGAATTTGTTGATCAGTATTATAATTCTGTCACCTTTGTTGGGCCTTTCAGGTTTATTTGCCATATCGGGTTTTTGTCTTCTTCAGGTTTTCCAATGTGTTTTGGTGTGTGAACCTGATAGTGTTTTTAAGTGAAGAGGATTTTTATTTCTCAATTTTGAAGAAAATTTTTGCTTTGGCAAAGTTATTTGATTTTCGCCCTTGAAGTTTTTTTCCGACCCATGTATTAATATAAACCTTTCGGATCAGTGTTAGTCATCATCATTCACTGTCTTTGAGAGAGAGAATTTCTAATATTGTTGCTGCATAATCCCTTTGTTTTGAATAGGAATCTTTTTTACTCCTTTTCTTTTATTTACAAATCTCTTGCACAGCAGTTTCTGGTTCTTTCGTTGTTCAGGCTAGGAACTTTATAGCGGACGAATACATAGCTCCTCGTGAAGATGTTGAAAATCATTATACCTACTTCGTTGATCTTGATAAGAACGGTTTTTGCGTTGCCTTTACACAATCAACTTTTCCAGATGCTAAGCTTCAAGAAACCGCACATCAGTATCACATCCCGCAGGGCTATACAATATCAATCCCCAATAGCAACAGGCTTCTCATTAACAATAGTGACGAACCAGAGATCTTTGTGCATGAAATCTGTTTGAAGTCAGGTTTGAGGTTTCCCCTTCATCCTCTTATCATTGACATTCTTCAGTTCTGGTCAATTCCGCTGTGGCAATTGGGACCAAATGCTATCAGAATGATTATCGGGTTCATTCTCATATGCTGTAGGGCTGGGGTTCCGTGTTATTTAGAACTGTTTAGGTACCTTTTCTCAATTTCTTTCACCACTTGCGCAAAAAGCAGTGGTTTTTTCATTATCAAGCAGAAAGTTAAGTTCTTTAAAAAATACCTTAGTTCAAACAAGGAGTGGAAAGATAAATTTTTATCAATTCGTTTCAATAATGATGCACCTGAAGCACAAATATTATTTCCAGTTCAAACCCTTACGCATCCTTATAATGAAGATCCTGTTCATAACATCGTTGATGTTATGCATATATCCAAATTGTAAAATCATCTGAATATGTTTTAGCTTAGAGAGAAGCCTTGGAATGAGTCAATTCTGGGTTGGGCTGGTTTGAGCCCCTTTACTCAAATGAGGACGAACTTGCTTCTGGGTAAATACTGCTTTGTTGTTGTCATCTGTTAATTCTTTAAGACTGTAAAACAATTTGAATCTGATGATATTTTTGCTCTTGTATAGACATCAGCTGCTCAGAATTCCACAAGAAAACTGTCAATGTTTCAGTTCCTGTTGCAGCAAGCAGAACCCTTGTGAGGAGATCTGGAAAGGCATCCTCATTATCAGTCCATTCTGTTTCTCAACAACAAAGGAAAAGGAGCATGAGCGCTAGAATTGAGTCTGCAATTGCTGAGGTTTCTGAAGCTGATGTTCCCACTGCTCATCAGGAAACAAATCCTGAAACATCAATCCCTGAAGCACCTATGGAGTATGATTCTGAAGATTCATTCTTTTAAAATGTACCTCTAGTGCATAGGAGAAGCAAGAGGGGTAGGGTGCTGATTGGAGGCTCCTTATGTGAAATGTCCTCACCGAGTGGCACCTCCAGGGATATTCTTGATATTGAGCTTTTAAGGATCAGGTCAGCTGAACGGCAAACTTTTGCAGTTGAATGCCAGAGGAATGTGAGGCTTGATGACAATGCTGCTTCAAAAGCTGCTGAGAGGACTGAGGGAGTTGGAGGTTCAGAAGGTCCTGAGAAGATTGAGGTAATTGGGATCTTAAATCCTGAGCAAAAGGAAAATTCCAAAGGCCGTAAAGATAATCGTCAGGGTCACGTCACCACATTAATCATTCCAGAAGAGAGTGGTAATGGAAATGTTGAACCAGACACGGAAGCTTTTCAGCATTCAAGCAGTATAGATGGTGGGGCGCCTTTGATCAGTTATGTAAGGGATCAAATGGGCAGCATACATTCTGTTCCGCAAATTCTTCTTTCAGTTGCAGTAGTTGAGGCTAAGGGCAAAACGATTGATGAAGAGGCTGATGTTTCAAAGGAATGTAATGCTGAATCATCAAAAAGCAGAGAGAAGGAAATGATCCCAGATGTGGAAAAAAGTGTTGCTGAAAAAGAGCAGCGTGCCCCTAGTCAATCTGATCAAGCAGTTGAGTTTGCTGAGGAATTGCTGTCATTTGCTGCTGACTTTACAAAGTTCTGGGATTCAAGAATTAAAAGCCGCAAACTGATTGACAATGCCAAAGTGCTGTCAGGTTTTGGAAATCAGGGATTGTCGAACTTGTTGTCTGTTGTCAGTGTTATGGTAAGTTATTTTTCTTGTATGTAATTTGACAGTTGATGATATCTAGTTATATAAAATATCTGCTTTATATTGTTTGCAGAATGATGCCATATGGACGGGATTCTCTATGCATGGTGAAAAGATGGATGAGGAATTTGCTGCGTTGAAGAAAGAGAACGCAAATTTGATGAGGCACAACGAAAATCTGCTGCTGAAAGTAGACAACTTAAAATATGACAAACAAAATTTGGAGAGTCAACTTTCTAGCCAAAGCCACAAGATAGTAGAGTTGGAGCAGCAGCTTGATTTTGTGAACGAGGCTAAGGACTTTGATGCTGTGAAGTGCACGAAGTTAGAAGAGTCTTTAGAATCTTTCATGATTCTTAATAGCAGGTTGGAGTGTTCAGTAAAGGATCTTGAGAAGGAAAAGGGAGAATCCCAAGCTGCAAAAGCTGTTTTGGAGCAGAAGGTTACTGCTCAGTCAGGTTTGAAAATACCAGTCTTGACAGGAAATGATACTGCTGAAAAGTTAGGGGCTGATTTGAAACACTTGTACTCTTCATTTGCTATCGAAGAGAACAACTACATCTCCATTACTGGTAAGTTGGTTGAGGATGCTAAAAAGGCAGAAGAAACAATATCGAGGCTAGAGAGGCAAACCAACAAGATTCCTAAACTGAAAAGCAAGGTTAAGGCTAAGAAAGAAGAGATCAAGACTCTGAAGGAGGAGATGAAGACTTTGAAGGAGAAGCTTGACGGTGAACAACATGACATTAATATGGCAGAAGAATAGATCAGCATAGTTGTCTGATTCAATTCTTGTAAGGCTAACTTTGTAACATGGATAAGCAACACCTTGGCATAAATTTATATTCAATTCATTATTTTTCTTGATAAAATTTATATGCTGTTTTTTATGTTGGCAATATATCTGCAATATTTATATAATTCTGAATTGGAAATGAAAATGAGAAATAGTAACAGCTGCATATGTGTTAGTTAGAATTCGTATCAGTAAAGCTCTTGGTAGTGCAGCACCTATTGGGATTCCATTATATTATATCTTTGAAGAGAGTGTTGTTGAGGGGTTTAAAGTTGCAAAAAATGATGCCTGGTGGATTGCCATTCATGAAGCATGAAGAATACCAAAATTTTTTGTAAATTTTGCAAAACAAGAAGTTTCAATAAAATTTGAAAACTTGATAAACCTGATTATTCACACAAGCTTGATATCCTTCGTCGAAAGTTGTGGAGAATGGGTTCAATCATAATGGTTGCAGGATAGAAGCTATTACACAGATAAAGTAGTATATGCAAGTAGCAAGAAAGAAATTGTTTATTGAGTAATGAAGAGCTGGATGCAATGTTTCCTATCTGGGATTCAGAAACTTAGATCAGCATAGTTTTGTATATGTTAAATAGAACTTCTATTAGGAAAGCTTTTCCTACCCTAACACTTATTGAAACTGCATTATATTCTATCTAAGAAGAGACTCAATGACAGAAGTTTAAAGTTGGAAAAAACAATACTTTGTGGGCTGCAGCTATTCATGAAGCATGAAGATTACCAATATTGTGGTGCCTTGTTGGATGAAGAAATGAAAAAAATTGTAGTGAAAGTAATAAAGGCCATCATTTCCTGGATGACATTTTTATAGGATTCTTGTTGTTATAATGTAAAGTGGAAAATCAAATTACACAATACTTACCAAAGGAGGAGAGGTTGGAGTTTATAATATTAACAAATGATGCAAACCAAAAGAACAGAGAACCCGAATTGATTTTTATACATAAACGGTTTTCCAAGTAATAAGCTTTTGATGATCTTTAAAGGTTGTGTCAATTTAAATAAGATATTTTCTTATTGTTTTGCCACATCAGCTTTTACAAAAGAAGACTTCCTTCTTCGAATCATTTGCTTTTAAGATTGATCAGCTTGTTGTAATGCTTCAGATTAGATTTCAAAATGCATAATTGTATATAAAATGAAAGCACTTTCTTTGCTTATATGTGATGTGTGGGCTATCTTTGCTGTTATAATGGTTACTGTCTAAGCTTGAAAGTAATTGATAAAAGAAGAGATATACCAATGAAGTATTGCATCTCTGCTCACATATCAAATGGGATTGAAGCTGTAGTAGCATGATACTTGGCAGCTGAGGCAGAATGCAAACCCTGATATTTTAAGTTTTTCAAATTGTAACTGACATTCACAAGTGATAGTGCTGAATTTGGACTGAGTAAAAACCGAAGTGATTCTTCTGCCAAGTCAAATTTCAGATTGCACAGCAACTTGAAGCAAGATTGTATCTGTGTTAATGGCTTGAGGCAAGAGAGTTTTGCAGCCTACCTATCTTCCTTCAAGGATGGAAGAATCAAAGCCAAAGTAGTTCGTCACCTGGAACTGTGATGCTATTTATTCAGCATTTTGTCCTTTGGCCACCAAGTGGTAGTTGTGACTTACTTTACTAAAATAATAGTAAAGTAGCCTTTTGCTTGGTCATTCAATAATAATGATTAGCTCTTGGCTCAAGGCATATTAAATTGCCAATAGTGCGAGTTGGTAATGATTAAATTAATCCCTGATTATTAAACAAAATAGTGGATTCCTTCAGGGTCTTCGCTCTGATCAGGTTTCTGAACAGTGAACCTAATCTGGTTTTGGTCCTTTGAGGATTTCAATGAATATTTCATGGTATATCAACAAGCATTGTCAAAGTTGTTCGATTTTTTGAGAATGTAGTAAAATTTTACTCTTTTGAGATTAAGACTTCAAATGAATCTTCCTACTGCTTTTTCAAAGTGTTATTCTTATCTATTAATTTCATTATGATGTTTGTTAAAAAGCCGTATCACATTTAGTTCTAAAAAAGCAATTTAAAATTGTTTGTTTTGGTAGCTTTTCTGGGGAAATGTTCCATTTGGTGATATTAAGTAAGGTCAGCATTTCTTTATAAGTAAGTGTTTATTTTATACTTCACTTCTCCTTCACATACATCATTTCTTTATAAGTAAGTGTTTATTTTATACTTCACTTCTCCTTCACATACAGCATTTCTTTCTTTTGGTACGATTTCTGATCCACAAACCCTATTCCTTACGGCATCTCGACAAATTTCAAGAACAGTTTCATTGATCCCTAGAAGGCATTTCAGCATCACAGAATATCGCAATCCTCGAGAACTAATGGAGGAACAATATCATGATTTTGAAGAGTTTTTAAAAGAAGAACAATATCAGTTTCTCCTCGAGAACTAATGGAGAAACTGATACATTTTTTATGCAGAAACCTGAGATGATGGAATATGCTGAAATACTTGAGACTAAAAAGAGGAGTCTGGAAAATGATAACCTTATTGAGAATGAAGAGATATCGAACCTGAAAGCAGAGGTTGAGAATCTAATGGAGTCTAAAGACCATGCTGAAATGAGTCGGAAAAGCTTAGAAGAATCTCTGGAATCGTTTAGGATTTTAAAGAGTAGTCTGGAGCATACCATAAGTGACTTGCAAAAGGAAAAAGGGGAGCTTCTGGACTAAAAATCCAACTTACAGAACAAGCACCAATCCTCAGTGGGGATGAATCATCAGACAAACTCAAAGAAGAGCTGAGGAAGTTGGCCTCTTCTTTTGTGGTAAAAATGAGTAACTATATCTCTGTCTCAAATAAGGTGATTGCAGATCTGAAAAAAGCTGATGAAAATATTTCCAATTTGGAAGAGCAGCTCAATGAACTCCCAAAGTTGAGAGAGAGGTTAAAGATGAAAAAGCTGAAATAAAATACCTTTGGAAAGAGTTAAAATCTATGAAGGGCAGTTTACAAGTCAGTCAAGATGATATTTGCTGATTTTCAGTAATGATGAAAGGTAGTGTTTTGTTGAATTTTCTGTATATAATATTTATATATAGATGTTCTAAAGTCGGTTTGTGGTAAGACTACAATATTGTTACATAATATATTATGCTTATATATTGTTCAGAACTTAAGCATAAAACTTAGTTTTGTGAATACAAAGATTACATAAATAAGGTTAAAGGTTATAATGCACCATACAGGTAAAATACAAAAGGAGATTCGATATTACTGCATCATTTTCATCTAATCTTGGGAATTTTGATTGCTTTTTGCTATTCTCTGGCGAAACATCATCAGACTGCGGCTCAAATTTCACAAATTTTTCCTCTAATTGAATTCGTACTTTTGAAGAGTTCTCTACTTTTCATCAAACAAAAGAATATTTTGTGTTGGTCAAAATGACAAAGTATTTAAAAAAAAAATTGGATTTAAATTTTAAGTATTAAATAACCTCTTGGTGGAGAGACTGGAATGGGAGTTAAGCAGAAGCACCTAAACATTTATCTTTGTCGGTAGTCATTGACAACTCCTTCTCAGCCTCCTCTGAAAATTCACGAAAAGATATGATACTACATCGTTGACGAGAGTCTGCGAGTTGCATCGTTACAGGTTTAATGTAGGTAAAAAATGTCTTCGATTGCAACTCTTCATGAACAACATCTAGAGGAAGTTCAACATTCTGTAATGAACAGAGAATGCAGGAGTCATCTTTCTACAATAACATGGTGTTTCGACTGCTAAGATAATGAATGAAATGACCAATGTGAAAATTAGAAACCTGATTAAAGTGGTTCTGCGGCAGTAAATGTCAGAAGCTGTTCAGCCATGTCACCAAATAGAGAACCAGTAATAGAGACACTTTCATCGGTCAGGTCAAGATCAAATCTGCAACTGATGAAATTAAATAATGGTTTAAATGACACAAGTATAGATCAATAATAATAAATAGATTAACAGTATGCTTGCATTTGTTTCATTAAATATAAAATTACAGCGTTCAGCAAGCTGTTTACCCTTGCATGTGTTGCATGTGAATAAGACTCCAGCTGATGCAGATGTTGACCGATGACACTTCTTGCAGCTCATGTACCAATATTTTTGTATTTCGTTTTCAAAAGAAAACTGACTCTTTACCCAGAGAGGCTGAAACAATATATGGATACACATTAGTAGAAGCGGATAGAATGATACAACGTGGACAATGAAGCTATAATCTTGTTACCTTGGCAGATGGATCAATGTCTGCAATCAATGTGATTTTGTCATCTGGGGTGAAAGAGACGTCCGGGTTGTAATGTTTGTATGTCTGTTTGGCAATGAAATTATTCAGAGAATGTATATTTCTTTTAGCCTTGCCAAAGATCACATCATCATGTGTTTAAACATAATAACACTTCCAGTGCAGATGAAAATTTCCTATCTATTAAAGAATACATATCAGACCAAAGTTT
>JAWZTD010052606.1:0-10629 GCA_035221335.1 Echites panduratus | reverse complement strand
GTTTACTATTCACGTGTATTGTTCTCTTCGAATACACGGGTTTAGTTTAGAGGGAAAATTACCCGATTTTCCCAACACAAACCCGAAATCCTACCGATCAATACCAATAAGAACTGATGAAATGTTGCTTAATTTATTATTTTGCAGGACAAAAGCAGAAATGAAAAAATCAGCAAAGGTGTACAAAGCCAATAGAAGGGCACAGCTGGTGAGAAAAAAAGGATATTGGAGATTCATGGGATGATATCACGGGAATGTACTATGGAGAAAAGACTTTCAAAATGCCTTACTGGTAATATTAAGCCAAAGACTATGCTGAGATCTTCAGTTAAACTCATCCATGTAAGAAATAAGGAACCCATCCATCGGCCCTTGGCTTGAAGGATGATCATTAGCTCTTCTCTGTGTTCTGTGTTTGATTTCATTCCATGCAAGTCCTGACTGTCTGTGTGTGTTTTATTCACCAAATTTATCTAATTTGGTTTATGCATAATATAGACATATATGTATTGTTATTTTGAATTTATTGTCCTTTAATATATTTACATGTAATTTATTTAAATTTAATTATTTGGGAGACAAAGGAGGAAAAGACAGCATAGGATATCTGGATTCCAGAGACTCAAGAAAGATGAAAGAAATACAGAATAAGATCTAACAAAAAGAAAGAAAACCCTAACTATCTACTGGAATATAACATTAAATTTTCAGAATGGACATGGCAATCAACTTGAATGATATGTAAGGCATACAGTTTCAGGGATCAAACATTTTTCAATTAACCGAAATTTATGGGTAAAGGCATTCATTACGTACTCTTTTAAAGGACTTTACCACACCAAAGCATGATTTTTTCAAGATTTTCACTTTTTATCTTTTTAAAATCTCTCCGTCTCATTCCTCTGTCTCCTTCCTCTGGGTTTGTGAAATAATTACTTTTACGTAGAGATTAGGTTTTTAGTACAGCTTGAATTTTTCTTACAAAAGTCTTAAGAATTATGATTTTGAGTTACTCTCTTGTTTAGTGTTTAAATTAAAAATATATAAAAATGAAATTTGGTAACGTTTGTGAGTTTCTAGGCTATGGGGCTGTGGCATACGAAGATTAAAAGAAAAAAACATCCAAAAAAGGGATATTGGTTACCATTATAGACTTGTTGCTGTCCAAATAGACTGAAGGTTATGGGTGGGTAAATTTTGAAAATTGCAGGCTATGGGTGGGTCGAAATTTAGTTTAGGGTCATTTGTAAGTAATTTGAGATATTCAATATTCTCATTTTAAGTATTTAAAGAAGTGAACTTATTAATGTTTCTAAATTATCTAGATATAATTAAGTATTTGTGCAATCTGGTGTGCAATCATCCGGTGGAGTCCTAAGACAAGCTAATGGAGAGTTTATTTTTGCATATGCTTATTTCAATGAACATCTCACAAATAATGAGGTAGAAGCATGGGCCATATACCACAGAATTAAGATTTGCTTCAATAAGGGATTCTACAATTTTGATGTCCAATCTAATTGCAAGTTACTTGTAAATTGGATTACAACTGGAAATTCAATTCCATGGAAATTAGATGGCATCATTGGTAAGATCAAAAGACTTCTTCACAAGGATATCACAATTTCCTATATCTACATAGAAGGGAACTCAGTAGCAGATGCAGTGGTGAATTTTTCACGTGACTCAGCAAACTCTTTCATTTGGGAGGACGGTAAGAATATCCCTCAAAGAATTAAGGGTCTATCCATCATTGATATGATGGGTATCCCAAACATTCGGATTAGTTAGTATTTCTGTTAGTAATGTTTGGGGAGATTTTCATATCCATCTCAGTGTAATGTTGTTATTTCGTATAATAAATAGGTAGGGGTCGAGCCAACCCCCCGTCAAGAAGACGGTCTTAAAAAAAATGAATTCTTATTTGACTCAGTTACTAAATACCAATTTGGAATTTCCCATGTTTAATAAGAGTTGAATTTGTTATATTAAAAAAAATTAGATATAATTTGTTGTTTTCTTTTATTATGGCTTTGTTTCTTGGTGACACATCATATATATGTCTAAATGTCGATAGAAGATTCACTAAAAATGTTTAAATGAGTGAGTCAAAAAAATTATGGGTTTTTTTTTTCACCCACCCTCCCATCCCCTATCTCTCCCTATACTCCCACCCCCAGGAGATAAAGAAAATTATGGTTTATGATGAGGCATTTTGTGTGACACAAAGTTTTGTAGGATTCCTTTTCTTTACAAAAAACCTACGTGTCGGGAATTAAATCTCACATAGTTACTCATAGCTTTTATAAAATAATTTATTCATGTATATTACAAAGATTATGACTTCTTCATATTAAATAATCATTGATTATGTCATTTACATGTCTTTATCTTTTTTTATTAGAATCTTAGTAAAAATAATATATTTTTAATTTTATTATATAATTAAATGAAATATAATTTCTAATATATAAAAATAATAAATTGACATTGTAATGTAATATTTATTTTTAATTTGAACCCACAATAGCAATTTAAACTTGAGATCTATGGTCTCCGCGTTATTACTCCAGCCACTGGGATATCCCCGAAAGGACGCATTGTATTGTAATATAAATGTTGGGATATGAAGGGTATATCACATCTTATTGATACCACGTCATATGGGAGTCATTACATTGGGATCTGGATGATACAAGTCATTGGTGTGTTGTCTCACAACCATAAAAATGAGCCACCAGAAGATTTTATTTTTTTAATATGTTATCGTATCAATTACAACGCTATTTACTATGGCATTCTGTTGATGTGTCGAAAGGGTGTATTGTGAGACAAAAGTGAGTTGAAGAAAAACCAAATAGTAAATTGTAATAGACCTTTTTTTTTTTAATGATAGAGTAAGTAGAAATGATTAATTATCTCGATCCATGTTGTAACTATTTTAACTATTTTAACACACAAAAAAAAAGACAAAATATTACTCCTGATTCAAAATTGAATTTTTTAAGAAAAAAAAAAATTTTTTTACTTAGTTCATATTTAACATTAACATGTCAATCTTTTTGTGAAATTTCTAATTAATTAAGGAATGAAAATTTTAATTTCAGATAATCGGAGGGAGTAAAATTTAAATAAAAGTAACAATAAAAACAAAACTTATATAAAATATTAACTTAATATATATTATTAAATAAAAATCAAGTCTCCTTATATTTAGTATATCTTTTTAGGATGAGAAAAGAGAAAATTCATTGAAAAAATTATCCTTCTTTTTAAAACAACGGAGGTTTGCCAAGTAATCTGCTATCTGATTAGCTTCTCTATAAATGTGGATAATTTTAAAACTACCATTTGAGAGGAGGAATCGAATCGCCCTTAGAAGATTGTGAATTTTCCATAATGTAGAGATCTCTCTATTGATAATGTCTACCACTACCTTTGAATCTGATTGGATCTCAACATTCAGCCATTGAAGTTGACTACAAATTTTCAAACCTTGAAGGAAAGCTTCAGCCTCACTTTCTATGTTGGATTTCACCCCCAAAAATCTAGAAAACCCTTGCAAAAAAATTCTTCCCCTTGTCCGAAAAATACCTCCAATTGCAGCCAGCCCCGGGTAGTGTTTGGACACTCTATCGATGTTCAAAACAATCAGGTTTTCTTCTCCATTCTTGGACCAAACACAATTTCAAAGCATCGAATTGTACTAGGACTAGTTACTCCGTTAAAGACATCCATGCTGGGTAAGTTTTGTACTTGTCTAATGAAGTAGATATGGTGATTTATCTTTGATATCACTCCTGCTGCATTAGATCGTTCAAAATCAAACAGAAAGTAGCACCTAGAATTCCAAATTTCTCTGCAAATGAGAATTGGAAGAATGATAACCCATGGCTTTAGATTCGTATATGATAAAAAGTAGTTCAATAAATCCTTGCATTGTGTCTGATTAACCCATCTGATACCATCATATGTTGGAAGTGTTTCCACACTTTGACAGCAATGTCGCAAGTGACGAAAAGGTGGTCGGTTGTTTCTTTTGCCCTTGGGCAATAGCAACATGATGCAAACTGAAATCCTAGCCTTTTATTAATGTCATCAACAGCTAAGAAACTCCTGCTCAACCGCTACATAAATGCTATCCATGTTAAAGGTATTGCTTTATGAATGAAGGGGAAAATCCTTACCTCTAAGACTTGGGTCTTTTCAATCATTTGTAGGCAAGAGTTTAGTGAGAACTTTCCATTTGTAGATGGAGACCATATATAGGTGTCATTTACGTTTGAAGCACAGGCTGGAAATGAGATTATGCGGTGGTATATCACTGTTGAGACCAATGGTTCCAATAGTTGATGATTCCATGATCCATTAATTTGTGCATCCCTCACCTGCATTTCTGGTTGGTGGAACCCTTGATTAAGGTCTGCAACTCTACCTTCCAAACTCCAATTTTTGAACCAAAAGGTTGAGCTTCCATTTTCCAATAGGACCATAATATGTGGTTCTACTTGTTGATTAAAATTGCATAATTTTCTCCAGAATCTTGAACAACTTGTATTGCAATGCCCAGTTTGAAGTCATATTTCATTCTTATATCCCTTGTCCAGAGTGAATCCGATATCCCAAATCTCCACCACAATTTATATTCGTAGGCGGTAATGTTTAAGTGAGTGAATGTTTAATCCACCTTTATCAAAAATAGCACAGATCCAACTCCATGAACACCAATGCCTGTTATTGCCCATTTCCGATGAACCCCAAAAGAAATTTGAAAACAATTCCTCAATTGCTCGAATTACCTGTTTCTCGAGGGGGGGGGGTTAACTAATGAGAGGTGTAAGTCACCATCATCTCCAGAACATGTTTTATAAAAATAACTCTTCCCTATGCTGAAAGAAATTTATTTTGCCACCCATCAATTTTGCGATCAATTTTGTCCACCAACGCCTAGAAATATGAGGTCCTTGTGCGACCAGAAAAAATTGGACAAGCAAGATAGGTAATGGGACCATTTTTGATCTGGCAACCTGTGATCTCTTGAATTATATTTCTTCTTACCATAGATATATTTCCAGGTAAAAATATACCACTTTTATGGAATTGATTTTTTGTCCAAAACAAGCTTGGTAGTAATTCAAGAATTCCATTAACTTGCATAATCCTCTTTTGATCCCAATGGTAAAAATAATCATGTCAGCAGCAAAATTCAGATGAGAAATAGGATAGCTCCTCTTATCACAAACAAATTCTCCAGTTTGACCTTCAATTAACAATCTGTTTAAGCCCCTAGATAGGATCTCAGCAGCCAATATAAATAAAGCGGGGGAGAAAGGATCACCTTTTCTAACTCCATGACTTGAGCCAAAAAAACCACACATTTTCCCTGTTTACGTTAACTGAGAATTTGTTGTAGCACATGCAGTTCTTAATCAAATTAATGAAATGAGGACTAAATCCATACTTCTTTAGCACCTCCAACAAGAAAGACGATATGAGGCAATCAGAGGCTTTTTGCATGTCCAATTTTAAAATCAAATTACTTCCCCTAGATTTCTGCTTTAGTTTTGAAGTCATTTAAGTGGCTAACATAATATTGTCAAAGATGTTTACATTTTTCACAAAGCCCCCCTTGTTAAGATAAATAATATCCGGAAGAATAGTAGATAACCTCTGGGATAAAAGCTTACCTATTATCTTTGAAAAGAAATTGTAGAGGCTTGTCAATCGAAAGTATAAAAATGAATTGATGTGGTCAAATTTATGAATCAAAATGATTTGTGTTGTAGGTATGTGAGCCCCTGTCCAAAAATCTGTAATTGCATTAACCACATCTTCAACAATTATGTGCCAGAATTCTCTATAAAAAGATCCTTGAAACCTGTCTATCCCAGGAGCACTTGAGGTATTCAATGCAAAAACAACTCCTTTAACCTTTATTGTTCTCGGTAGAGCTGAAAGATTATTATTAATCTCTTATGAAATGAGATGAGCAATGTCTTTTGTATAAACAGTTGGATTGGGCAGGCAACCATCTTCTGTTGTGAGTAACTTAACAAAGAATTGTAGAGCTTCCTCTTCAATTCTGTTGGTATCCGTTAACCACTCACCTGAACCATTCTTGTTTTTTGTAATTTGTAACCTTGCCCTGTTGATGTGCCTCGTATTTTCCTGTCCATCTTTCAGCCATGCTTGTCTAGCTTTTTTCTACCAAAACAAATATTCATTATGAGAAAGATGAGCAAGTGATGATCGGGTAGCATGGAAGAGGGTTCTATTTGTTGGCTAGGGATCAATCTTATATTGTTCCTCCACCTCTTTGAGCTTCAACTAAGCCGGTTGAACATTGCTTTTAACATTGCCAAAGTGGTCTTTGTTCCAAAATCTTAAGGCTGATTTCAACCTTTTCAACTTGTGTGCTAGAATTTGTAGTCTATTTCCCTGAACCTGTTGTTTCCATGAAGAGAGAATCACTTCTTCAAATCCTAATTTTCTTACCCACATTTCTTGATATTTGAATAATTTTGGAGTATGCTGGAAAGATGATCTAACTGTTACCATCATTGGGTCATGATCAGAGGGAAATTTAGACACATATTCCAGTTGTGTGGATTGATAAGAATCACACCAGGTCTCATTAGCTAGGACCTTGTCCAGTCAACGCCAAATCGAGAAATAAAAAGAACAATAATAAGAGTATTTTTGGCTCACAAACGGTATATCAAGGAGGCCAACATTTTGGATCAACTCATTAAATTCTTACATTGTTCTCGGTGGGGGGTTGAGCTTAAGCAGTCATCCAATTCACGCACCACATTGAAGTCTCCACCTAGCAACCATGGGATGGAGATATTTTGGCTCAGTGTTTGAATCTCATGCCACAGATCAAGACTCTTGATGTAATTACAAGAAGCATATATGAATGAGCAAGCACATTGTTTGTCCACCAGTGAGCCAACCAAGCTAGTAATCTTTTGATTGGAGGATGAAACTATCTGCGGTTGATATTTTAATTCCAAAAGATCCATAATTTCCAGTCATTGTTACCTAAGGAATTGGGCATGTTCAGTTGGATACCAAAGTTTTGAATGTTTTTCGAAGAAATCATTAGTTCTGAAATTGAAATAATTGATGGACGAAACTTAAAAATATGTTCTTTTAACCTGGAGTTGAGGCTTCATTACCAATTCCGTGAATGTTCCACATTAAAATCGACGTCATATGG
The DNA here is from genome assembly GCA_035221335.1 of Echites panduratus. Taxonomy (NCBI): domain Eukaryota; kingdom Viridiplantae; phylum Streptophyta; class Magnoliopsida; order Gentianales; family Apocynaceae; genus Echites; species Echites panduratus. The sequence goes on along the minus strand of JAWZTD010052606.1, from coordinate 3,407 downwards.
AATTGCTAGAAGAGGTTATGCGACGGGTTTGGGATCTTCTGGAAATTGCTGGTAGAATGACTTGTTTTTCCTTTTTGTCAGTAGTAGCACATTTGGTTTGGGGATCAGGAATTGGGAGAACCACTTCAACGGAGATAGCAATATCTTGTTCGATGGTATTAATTGAAACTTGGTCTCTACACTCGGCTGAGGAAGGAGATTGTGCACTGGTTGGTATATTTGATACGAAATTGATTTGATTCGAAGGTTGGGGCCTGGAGTTTGTTACCAAATCTATGTCTGGTTGTAATTGGTCATTGAAGACATCAATTGAATCTTTAGTGGTAACTTGTGTTGGACCGTCCGAGGTAATATCTCCAGCTGCATCTTGTGTTGGACCGTCTAGGGGAATGTCTTCAGCTGCATCTTGTGCTCTTCATACTTGTAGTTGAATGTCTATCCATAAGTCTTGATGATATGTTCATTAATGGGAATTTGACAGCATTTCACACTATGAGAAGAGGTCTCCCAGTTTCCCATTTGAGCATTGCAGATGATATCATTTTCTTCACGTCAAGCAACAACTCTATCTTCGAAGATTGGTGAGTTTTCTTGAACTTTATGAAGACGTTTCTGGACAGAAAGTAAATTTCCAAAAAAGTTCTTTTTACACTCCTTCTCATACACCTCAACTGAAAATTGCAAAGATTCATGAGGTAATGGGTTTTACTAAGAAAGAGATGCCTATAATATATTTCCAGATGGCAGGGTAAGTTTTTATCAATGGGTGGAAGATTGATTTTGATGAAAGAAAGTGTGCTTAGTTCAATTGTTCTCTACCTCTTGGCTTGCTTGGATCCTCCTAAATGTGTCATTTATAATATTGAAAAACATATTGCAAATTATATGAGGGTCTCATGAAGGTGGTCATAAACATCATTGGTGTAGTTGGAAGAGCTTGTGCAAACCTACAAATAATGGTGGATTGTGTTTATACACTTTTGAGACATATATTGCCGCCTTTCCTACAAAATGTGGTGGATTTTTGGACCTCCAGTTGCCTTTAGCATGCTACTTAAGATTAAAATATAATTTTGATAACTTTAACCCACCGAGCTTCGATGGAGCTTAATCTGTTCGGAAATGCTTGCTTTCTGTCTCAGATGAAGCAGAGGACTACATTGGAGATTTGTTAGGCTGAGGGAATATTTCTTTCTGGTATGAAGATTGCCTTCTAAATGGGAGATTATGTAACAAGATGTCAAATGTATCACAAAATAATCTCATTGTTCATGATTTGAGGGATGACCAAGGCTGGAAGATGGCAACTGTACAAGAATTGATACCAACGAATATTGCCTTGGATATCACAAACCACATTTGGCCACATAGAAATGATGCAAATTCACATGTCTGGAAGTTATCCCAAAGTGGTAATTTTACTTAAAAGATACCATACTTAGCATTAATTCTTAATCTACTCACGAAAATAATCAATGCTAGTTTTGGAAGCAGTACATACCTTTCATGTTCTCTCTTTATGTGGAAATTGTTCCGAGGATTTCTGCTAATTGATTCAACATTGCAAAAATTGGGGATTCAACTTGCATCAAGCTGTTGCGTAGAAAGGCAGAGGAGAGTTTTAATCATGTTTGTTTCTCATGTGATTTTGTACAACCAGTATGGGAGAGATTTGCAATGGAGATGCGCTTAGGGAGAGGTTTTCTAGCCATTAATAATTCAGCAGACATGCACGACAAGTGGTAACAAGATTGATTTAGGATGGCCCCAATTTCAATACCAATACTAATTTGCCATGAGGGGTGGAAACCTAGAAACATCTACATGTATGAAGGGAGAAATATCACTCCAGCACAATTATACAAGGCAGTGAAACATCAATAGACAGAAATTATTCTCATCGGCCCAGCGAATTGCATTTCCCACCAACTACAGTATTGGTGAAATGGTCTCGACCAGATCAACAACATTGTTGTATTCTTAACATTGACGGGGCATCTAGAGGGCATCAGAGAGAGGGTGCAATTGGAGGAATCCTAAGGTATGGAAATGGCACTTTCATTGTTCCTTTTGTAGAAATGATTGGAGCGGTTTCCAACTTAAGGGCCGAGATGGAAGCATGGGCTAAGCGCTTGGGGATTTGTTGAGAAAGAAGATTTGATAACGTGATCATTCAGAGTGAGTTAAAAGTTATAGTTGACATAGTCCTCAATAGATGCAAGCCTCTCCAATAAAATTCAACTGCATATGAACAAGGGGGATTTTGAATTAATCCACATACACAGAGAAAGTAACCAATTGGGAATTTTTGAGCAAATTGTGCTTTAGACACCAATGGTTATCGATTATTTGATAACCTCAAATCTCTTCCAAGACTAGGGAAAGATATCAACGAGACATTTTGTCTTGAGGTAAGGCTGATTATGTCCCCCTCATTGTTATATTTATTTTATTCTATTTAATAAACTGGTAGGAGTATGCCAAACCCCACTCCATCACAGGCAGTGTAAAAAAAAATAAGTTTTTACTCCATCTTGAAATTTTCTTACAAAAGTATTAAGGATTGTGATTTTTTTTTTAATAAATTGGGCTATTTAAGCCCCAAATGATTTATTTGATAATAAAATGTTACAATGGTGGGCTATTGAGCCTTAATTACATGTAGTAAGTGGAAACATATCCACTCTCTAAACAAAATCATTGTTTCTTGGGACGGAGATAAGGAGTGTAACTTTTATCCAATATACATAAGCCTCTAGCAATGGATGGAAAAAGAGAGAATTCATTGAAAAAATTATCCTTCTTTAAAAAATAACAAGATTAGCTAGGAAGTCTGCTACCTGATTGGCCTCTCTATAGATGTGGATAATCTTGAAAGAGCCTCTTGATAGAAGGAATCGAATCTCCCTTAGAAGATTGTGAATTTTCCAGGATGTAGAAATTTCCCTGTTGATCATGTCCACCGAGTCAGATTGGATTTCAACATTCAGCCACTTGAGTTGATAACAAACTTTCATACAGAGACAAGCATCTAGACTTCCAAATTTCTCTACAAATGAGAGTTGGAAGAATAATGACCTACGGTTTCAGTTCTTTGTGTGTTAACCAGTAGCTCAATAAGTCCTTGGTTTGTGTATGATGAACCCACCTGATACCCATCATAGTTTGGAAGTGTTTCCATACCTTGACAGCGATGTTGCATGTGAAGAAAAGATGATTTGCTGTTTCTTCTGATCTGAGGCAGTGACAACGTGATGCAAGTTGGAATCCCAACTTTTCTCTCACATCATGAAGAGCTAAATAATTCTTGCTCAGCCGCCATATAAATGTTGTCCAAGTTAAAAGAATAGCTTTATGAACGAAAGGGAATGGCACTACCTCAGGGACTTGAGCATCTTCAATTATTT
>JAWZTD010052584.1:0-10631 GCA_035221335.1 Echites panduratus | reverse complement strand
TCCAAGATGAAATGCTTCAATTGTCAGAAGTTAGGCCATTTTGTTCGTGAATGCACTGAACCTAAAAAGGTATGGCCCATACATGACTCATATGTTTTCGTTTCTAGTTGTGTGATGTTTGCTGAATCTTATCCTTTATCGATTGTAGACTCAAGAGCAACGAACCATGTAGCTAGAGATCGAGAAGTATTTGTGGAGTACCGTCGGATAAGGTCTCGTACGAAATGGATATAAGTAGGAAACTACACCAGAGTAGAGGTGAAAGGTATTGGAACAAGCCAACTCCAATTGAGTGGTGGCCGTACCTTACTCCTACATGATGTTCTATTCACACCAGATATTCTACGAAACTTGGTCTCTGTTCTTGTGTTATTAAGTTTAGCATATCATTTGCATTTTCATGATTCAGTTGTTGACATATCTCTAAAGACTATCTATTATGGTTCTAGTAGCCTAATTAATGGTTTTATAGTACTAAATATTGACAATGATGTGTTGGCTAGTACTAATAAAAGTTGTTTTTCTTTTATAACATCTTCCAATTCAGAGAATGATGATGTCACTATTTGGCATGCTAGACTAGGCCATATTGGGCAAGATCGAATGAATAGACTTGCTAAAGAAGGTCTTTTAGGACAACTTTATAAGGTAGAGTTGCCTACTTGTGAACAATGTCTAGCAGGAAAAGCAACTAGAAAACCTTTCGGTCAAGGCACTAAAGTGGAATATCCATTGCAATTAATTCATTCGGACATTTATGGTCCCATCAGTACTCGACCAAGGCATGGTGCCTTGTATTCCATCACTATTATGGATGATTATACTCATTTCAGTCACGTCTATCTGATTGCACGTAAGTCCGAGGCAATAGAATGCTTTAGACATTATCTCAACTTAGTTGAAAATCAATTAGATAAGAAAGTTAAGGCTTTAAGAACTGATCGAGGTAGAAAATATCTATTTGAACAATTTAAGGAATTGTGTGATGAAAAAGGTATTATGCAACAATTGACTATTTCTGGTACACCACAACAGAATGGTGTTGCTGAGAGGAAGAATAGAACATTGTTGGATATGGTAAGGTCGATGATGGCAAATGCAAATTTACCTATCTCGTTTTGGTTAGATGCATTATTGACAGCCACTTACATACTTAATCGAGTACCAACAAAGTCAGTTACATCAACACCATATGAGTTGTGGACAAGTAGAAAACTTGATCTTACTAATTTGGGCCCTTGGGGTTAGCAGCTTTTGTATCTTTATAAGACCCAAAAGGAAAGAAATGTATCTTTATAAGATATTCTGAACACTCTAAAGGATATGTATTCATAGGAGAACAAGAAGACGGTTCTGTAACTGAATTTGAATCATGAGATGTCACTTTCTGAGAAAATGAATTTCCTAGCAAGAGTGATTTGGATACAGATCGACATCTATATGAGATGAATGATTCTGACAATGCTACCACGTCTGACCTAAGTAGAAGCAATAAAGTACTCAATGAAAGTACTTCACAAAAGCCTATGTTGAGAAGGACTTCTCGACCAAAGATTCCTCGTCATCGTTTTGAGATAGAAGAGGAGGCTTTAATGGTAACTTCATTTGATGAAGCTGAACCTAAAACAGTCAAAGAGGCTCTGTCATGCTCTGCTAAAGATTTGTGGAAGAAAGAAATGGATGAAGAAATGAAGTCTATGAAGAAAAATCAATTATGGGACTTGGTTGATCTGCCTCATTGAAGAAAAGCTATTGGGAATAAATGGGTTCTCAAAATAAAGCAAAAGGCAGATGGATCCATAGAAAGACATAAAGCTCAATCTCGTCTCGTAGCAAAAGGTTATACTCAACAAGAGGGTATAGATTATGAGGAAACTTTTTCGCCAGTTGTAAGGTTTGCCTCAATCCATCTTATTCTAGCTATAGTAGCCCATCTTGACTTAGAGCTATATCAAATGGACGTAAAAACAGCTTTCCTTAATGGAGAGCTAGATGAAGAAATTTATATGGAACAACCACAAGGTTTCATAGTCAGAGGCCAAGAGTACAATTTATGGCCTTAAGCATTCATCCAGACAATGGTACTTAAGATTCCATTGGGCAATAACCTCTTATGGGTTTATGATAATTAATGAGGACCATTGTGTATATGTCAACAAACAAGAGGACAATTTTGTGATTTTGTCCTTATACGTGGATGATATCCTTATAGCTGGAAACAAGATGGAATACGTCAATACCATTAAAGAATGGTTATCCTCAACTTTCGAGATGAAGGACATGGGAAAAGCATCTTATATACTTGGAGTCAAGATCAAAAGGGATCGATCCAATAAGTTAATTGCATTATCTCAGGAACCTTATATAAAGAAGGTACTTGAAAAATTTAAAATGCAAGATTGCAATCCCATTGACACCCCTTTTGCTAGAGGTGAGAACTTATGTCTTGATATGTGTCCAAAGACTCCTGAAGAAAAGAAAGAAATGGATAGTGTTCCTTACTCAAGTACTGTTGGTAGTCTGATGTACGCTACAATATGTACTCGTCCAGATATATGTTATGCTGTTGGAATGGTTAGCCGCTATCAATCAAATCCTGGAAAGTTTCATTGGAGAGCTGTCAAGAGGATTCTTAGATATCTCAAAGGCACTATGGATTATTCCTTATGTTATCAAGGACAAGATTTGAGATTAAGTGGATATTCAGACGCTGATTGGGCAGGCTATCTAGATGCACGTAAGTCAACCTCTGGTTATGTATTCTTGCTTAATAATGGAGCCATATCTTGGAGTAGCAAAAAGCAAATCAACACTGCTTTATCAACCATCTAAGCTGAATTCATTGCATGTTCAGCTGCAGTACAAGAGGCAGTACGGTTAAGAAGGTTTATCCAGAGTTTGGGAATAATATATAGTGGAAAAGAGTCTGTAGTTATTTATAGTGATAGCCAGGATGCACTTGCTTATGTCAAGGATCCCAAATATCTTGGGAGAAAAAAGCATATAGATATCAAGAACAACTTCATTAGAGACATCGTAGCACAAAAGGAAGTGTTTTTAAAATAAATACCAAGGCGACAAATGGTTGCGAATCCTTTTACTAAGCACATAGCTAGAGACATATTTACTGTACATGTTGAAGCTTTAGGGCTATGAAGAGTGTAATGAATAATATATTATTCAGGACCATTGTATGATGTATGGTACTGGCAAACTTAAGAATGTAATAAAAATTTGATGTTTTCTTTTATAACATTTTTATTTTAGTTTGTGTTGCATATTGGCATTAACACATGTTTAAGATTATGTGTATCATCAAAATTATGCCATTAGGTAGAGGTTTATTCTCTCACACGTATAACCGCGTCATTCAAAATAGTTATGAGTTGAGATGAGACACTAAGATATATATATATATATATATAAACGTTGATGAATACTAGTATCTTATATATTACCTTGATAGGTATCAAGATGAGATTTAGTTTAAATCTAAATCGTAATATGATAAATCACAATCATATTAGCCTGATTATAAGCAGACGTGAGTTTTTGGCACTATAACTCAATGGAAGCGAGTAAGTACAAAAATTCAAGCTAGTTGTAGAGTAAACAACTAGGCTGAGGTCTTTATGATGATAAGACATATGCTCTATAGAGATATCATCGTAACATGTAATATTAAATTACATGGCTTGAGTTGACCAAAAAGGAAAATGGAAAATTGATCCCTGCATTTTCATTGTGTGACTTCCTTACAGCTTAAATTTATAAAATAGCTCTATATTACTACCCTTGAACTTCTTGACTATATTTGGAGATGATTGATCGACGTTCCCTACTTTAGTATGTATTCCGACTACGATAAAAATAATTAGTTTGATGGGACATACTAGGAAAGTGGCTGGTCAAGATTTTCTAAATATGAGTTGGAGGAGGTAGATCGCTTAGATTATATCAATCTTATATATTCACCAGCTAGCCAATTATATTTCCTTGTAAAAGGTTAAGATATAATTGTGATTACATAAAGGATTTATGGATTAAACATAGCCCTCAAGGGATAAGGTATGTTGTAATCTGATATAACTAATCTATTTGGAGTATAACGAGACATTATTTTCTTGATCATAAATGAATCATTATGTTGTCACTAATAGGAAAATGATAACGGTTCCAAATTACGAGTGTGCTTGCAGGTCGCACAATCTCTTTACCTATATATATATGTGTGAGTGTAAAGTGTTGAAAGTGTTGTTTTCATTAGCCCATTATGGGCTAGTGGGAGATGTTGGATTTGGACACCCATATGGGCCAATGTGTTAATCCCAAGTGTCAAACCTAATAGTCACATTTTATTCAGAAAAGACACGTCTGTAGAGATAACCTTTCAGAAAAGACATTTCTGTAGATATGATCTTTTCTGAAAAGATATGTTTGTAGAGATGATATCTATATAAACAGTCTATTCTTCATTTTACATAATTAAGTTTTTACATTAACTTTTGATCAGATATAAAACAGGCATTTAGATTGTGAAACGGTGGTATTGGTCCTAGTGATTTATATCCAAGACTTATGACTTGATTGATCCCTTTTTATGCATGCAATTGGGATCAGAAAAATTTGGAAAGAACAATGAGAGATCACAAATCCCAAAAATTCAAAAAAAAAATTTGTGTTAAATAAATATGATGAAGAATTCAAGTTTACACAATTACCAAGAAATCATTATCATCTACAGGTTAAGTAAATTTTCCAAGAAACTTCTATGACATGTAACAAATTTTCCAAAAATCATCATCATCAGCAGCCAGATTTACGTATATATATTTTCTGTTTCTTATGTATCTATATCGAGATATGTAAATTTTCTATATCTATTATGCATGTTTTAATAATATAATATGTTACTGATTTTGAATGCACCACTGAGGATCTAAGTTTGCAAGTATTCAAACATGAGAACTAATTTTATTCATGGAAGAATTCTAATAGTTAGAAAAGTACAAACTTCCATATCCGTAATTCTAAGGAACCTTATAGACAATATATTTTTTTTAAGTATTAGCAGAGAAAATTCATATATAAAATGCTGACTTGAACTTGATTAAATCTTGCTCTGATACTAGTATTAATTAAAAGTTAATAGACATTACTTGAATTCGAAGTTTGCGGATGTAATTTGCCAAATCAATCAAGTCACAAGTCTTGGATATAAATAACTAGGACCAATATTACTGTTTCACAATCTAAATGCCTGTTTTATATATGATCAAAAGTTAATGTAAAAACTTAATTCTGTAAAGTGAAGAAGAGACTGTTTATATAGATATCATCTCTATAGACATGTCTTTTAAGAAAAGGTCATATCTACAGACATGTCTTTTCTGAAAGATTATCTCTACGAATGTGTCTTTTCTGAACAAGATGTGACTATTGGGTTTGACACTTGAGATTAACACATTGGTCCTTATAGGTGTCCAAATCCAACATCTCCCACTCGCCCATGATGGGCCAATGAAAACAAAACTTTTAACACTTTACTCACACATATATATATATGCAAATAGCTTGTGCGACCTGCGAGCACACCCATAATTTGGAACCGTTATCATTTTCTTGTTAAGGACAACATAATGATTCATTTATGATCAAGAAAATAATGTCTCGTTATACTCCAAATAGATTAGTTATATCAGATTACAACATACCTTATCCCTCAAGGGCTATGTTTAATCCATAAATAATTTATGTAATCACAATTATATCTTAACCTTTTACAAGGAAATATAATTGGCTAGCCGATGAATACATAAGATTGATATAATCTAAGCCATCTACCTCCTCGAACTCATATTTAGAAAATCTTGACCAACCACTTTCCTAGTGTGTCCCATCAAACTAATTATTTTTATCGTCTCCGGAATACATACTAAAGTAGGGAACGTCGATCAATCATCTCCATATATAGTCAAGAAGTTCAAGGGTAGTAATATAAAGTTATTTTATAAATTTAAGCTATAAGGAACTCACTTTAATGAAAATGCAGGGACCAATCTTCCATTTTCCTTTTTGGTCAACTCAAGCCATGTAATTTAATATTACATGTTACGATGATATCTCTATAGAGCATATGTCTTATCATCATAAAGACCTCAGCATAGTTGTTTACTATACAACTAGCTTGAATTTTTGTACTTACTCGCTTCCATTGCGCTATAGTACCAAAAACTAACTTCTGCTTATAATCAGGCTAATATGATTGTGAGTTATCATATTACGATTTAGATTTAAACTAAATCTCATCTTAACACTTATCAAGGCGACATATAAGATACTAGTAATCATCAACTTTTATATATATATATATATATCTTAGAGCCTCATCTCAGCTCATAACTATTATGTGAGAGATTTGGGTTGTGTTGTACGGTTTGTTTTTCAGAGGAGAGTCTAGGGTTTGAAATGGTGGGTGCCAAATGATATTGTCGGGACTTACTAGGTCAGATTAGACTAGAACTCGACAAAATCACCTTGTCAAATCTCCGGGGACCTGCTAGGAAAAGAGAGAAATCTAACAGGAGGGGGTAACTCCCAATTACCCATGCTCAAGTCAGATCAATAGGTTGGAGACTCAAAGCTCATGGAAAGAAAGATTGTGATACCTACATAAGTCCACCTTCCCAGCTATTTATAAATCTCTCACAAAATATTAATCTGTTTCCAATTTAGTGTTTTATTGGTGTTCTATCTATCTTAGAATTGTAATTGTTATGGTAAACTAAATTACTCTCTATTAGGAAAAGGAATATTTAGTTTTGTTAAATACTATATCATTGATATATCAAGTAATATAATAATTAAAGGAGTAGTATACTTATACACTATAAGAGTCTCCCTGAAAATAATAAAATAGTGAAAAAAAGAAATAGAATATTTATACACTACAAGCATTTCCCTAAAATAATAAAATAATTTAAAAATATATAGTGTATTATTCACTATAAGCATGTCCCTAAAAACAATAAAATAATGGAAAAGAAAATAGTGTATTTATACACTAGTCAGTTTTAAAGTTAGATGAATTGAGTTCAACCTAGCTCGACTTGAGATTGAATCAGTACTCCGAGCTTGAGTCATTCTACAATCGATCTCTAATTGAATCTCAGGCCATGTCTTGTTGAGCTCGAAGGTGGTATGTTTTTTTTGTAAGCGGTGTTCACGTCAGGCTTATGCATGTACCTTGACTATATCGCTAGTAGCTGTAAATTCACTAAGATTAGAGTCTACAAAAAGATCAAGTCTAACCCACGACCTGTATTATGTAAGCTTCACCTACGAACCACTTAGCCACATCCGTGAGTCATGAAGCTCTTATGCTTGCTCACGAGCTAGAATTTAATATTTATATAATATATTTTATATGATTTTATTTAAATTATCACTAATTATATAAATATTTTTAATAATGATATAGATTTTAAAATAATATCTTTAAATTTTTTTTTAAATTATACGTTAAAAATTAAAATTTTAAAAAAGTTGGAGAAAAATATATATTTCAAGCTGAGCGATCTAGCTTGACCCGAGCTCAATTTTTTTGGTCAAGTTCAACTCAACTCGATTGCACCCCTACTTCCATCCCTATGTATAAGTCATTTGTAGTCGTTTTGTCATTATTAAGGTAAATTTTTTTCTCTCTCTGGAATCATACATTAAGTTCTTGTTTGGTAGTAGTGAAAAGAGGACGTATTGGAAGAGATGAATTAAATCAAAGACATAAATCAAAGATTTACTTCATTAGGTAGGAAGTAAATTAGGAGGGGAACTCCTCCCCCTCCATGTAAGATTTTTTACACTTCTTAATTTGGATGGATTGACCATTTACTTCCAATATGATTACTCTATTACCCTTTTATCTCACAAATCTCTCTTTTTAAAATTTTTTTCACTCTTTTCCCCCTTTACTTCTATTTTTTTTTTCTTTCTCACATCCTTCTAGCTTGATTTTTCACAGTTGGCATGTTTTCCCTAATACAATTAAAATTACACGGATTCAGTTATAAATTTCTTTTTAATGGTAGCAGCCCCAAGAATAATACATAAATAACAAAAACCCTACAGATATGTACAACCCAATTGTAGAATTCAAAGCTTTAGCTACCACACAAATGTCTTATAAATGTCATTTTCTTTTTCTTTTTTCTTTTACTTCCCTGCTAGTAAAAGATACATTTTGTATGGGACATTTTCTACCAATTAATTTATTTCCCTACCAGTGATGACAGAGTGGTGGTTCATGCTACTGCTAGTGCCGCCGCTGGAGCATTAGGAGGATTGGTCACAACGCCACTGGATGTTGTTTAAGACATAACTTCAATGTTAGGTATTGGCCAAATTCGATTCTCTAACTCTGTTTTGTTAAAAGATAATCATTCCAGTGTTCACTGCCTACGCTTTGATAATGACTGGCAATTGAATGTGTGGAAACATTGCTAATTTATGGATTTTACGTAATCTATTTTATGAGAAGGTGAAGTTGATCATTCTTGCTTTTGCATTTAAGGTGACCTGTCAACATTCTTTGAAGTTTAACTTGATCATTGTTCATTTTTGCATCTTAAAGTTACTTGGTCCTTTGTTTACTTTCTGCAATGCCATTTTTTTCATTGGGTTTCAATGTTTCATCTAATGGATTGAGACTTCTATCATTGCATTGTATTTCGAATACCACATTTTTCACTTTGTAGTTTACTTGTCAATTTTCTTAGTCATCTGGAACATTGTGCTTTATACACCTGGACAACTTGCTATTTCTTTTCATGCATCCTGGGTTAATGATCCTAACTAGTAGTGAGGTAATTAATTTTTAACTTGAGGTTGGTGAGTGGTTGGGGGGGGGGGGGGCAAGTGCCTAAGTTTTCTATGAATGTTCAGCCCCCTCAAGTATAAATTTAGCCAAGTCCTTTGTAGCAGCTCAGCTATTAATCCAGTGCTTTACGACAGTTGATATCCTTAAAGTACTTCTGCAGTAGCAAAATCATGGCTTTTCCTATTAACATTTAAAAGCTTGGGGTTTATCAGTGAACAATGAGAAATTCTCTGAGAATAGAATGAAACTTTTTTATGAAGTAGGTGCATTATAAGCCAGCAGGGGAGTAAGCTGCTGCCGCTTTTTTTTGCCTTCTCTAATTGTACCCATTGCCAAAAACCAAATATAGAAAAAAAAAAAACATCCTGCACTACATTCTACGGTAGTCAAACCAAGGACAAGTTGTTCATTTCTACCCTTCTTCTAATATGCACCTCAATCTCTAAGAAGTTACGTATTTCAAACAAATAAATCTCTTTTCCTAGTTCATCACCTATCCTTTACAAGTACAAAAAAGAAGCAAGCCTGTGGCAAGAAATTCAAATTCACATGCAACAAAATTTAAATGCAACATACACCTATACCTAAACAGTAGAGGCCGTTATACAGAAGAAGACACACAATTGCTAAGGACTACTAAATGAAGAATCTATTTTTAAGTCCCATTCAACAAATAATTATCATATAGAACCGACGAAATGAAACCATAGAAAGGAAGGGAAAGAGCTGATGGAAAAGAAAGGTGGAATAAGGTAAATACTAAAAGTCCATTACAGCAATAATTCTCAAGAACCATCTGATGAAGCAGAAGGACCAATTAAAGAGAAAGCAATAATCTCCAAAAATCAATCAAAAAAGGAACAAAAAAGACAAGAGGGGAAATTTCGGTAGATCTTAGAATTGAGAGGGAGGAACTTACTTGTAGTTTTCAGATGGCTAGCTCGCCATTTCAACTTAAAATCCTACTTGATGTCTCGATTTTTTAACACTCCTATGAAGGTGAAAGGGGGATTGTGCAAGAATGGTGAAAGAAGGATTTTAATTTTGTAGAAGACATGCTCTTGCGGTATTGGGATTATTGCAAGAGTGGTGGTTCCGGTGCAATTGTACTGTGAAATAGGGGGAATTTCAGTAGGATATAGAGTTGAGAGGGAGGAAAGGAACTTACTTGTAGTTTTCGGATGGCTTGCTCGAGTTCTTCAACATCAAATCCCAGAAGCTGTCAAGATTTTTCCTAGAAGCAAGAATGTTGAAAGAGGGATTTTGCAATAATGGTGAAAGAGGGATTTTGTGAGTGGATGACAAGCTCTTGCCCTATTTGGAAAAGAAGAAAGGTTGTACAGTCCAAAGCTTCAGAGAAAGAGCTCCAAAATTTTAGTAGGTTTTACAATTGAGAGGGACAAAATTTTCACAAGCTTGGAAATGTGAGTTCTTAGAAGGATTCCGTGTCGGAAATATGAGTTCTTTAGCGAGTGAGTTGTGAAATGAAATTTTAACACTTGCTTTTCCATAGTACATGTGGTTTCAGAGGGATGTGAGGTTTCCTTTCCCTCTTTTGTTCAGAGTTGTTCAGATGGATGTGACACTTGGATTTTAGCAAACGTTCACAACCAATATAAGATGAAACTTCTGTTGGTTTTTCAAATGCTAAAACGTCTATAATGCGAACGGTTCCAAACGGGGTGTTTTCATAATTAACCAACCGGTTGGAAATATTTCAAAATTATCCAAATTGTTTCAACATTTTATAAGCACC
>JAWZTD010052506.1:0-10638 GCA_035221335.1 Echites panduratus | reverse complement strand
GGAGTATACACATCCCACCCAATTAAAATAACTCTTCCATGTAGCTTATTGCCATAAACTTATATGTCCAGATAGTGCAATCAGGGAAAAATCGAATCCCTCTGGAATGTTTTGAATTCGAATCTACACTGAATATTTTTCCATCAGCAGCCAGGAATCTTTAATGAGAATCTTTCCAATAATCATTTGGAAGGATGTCAGGATTCATCATTGTGCATCTAGCTCTTGTATCAAGGAATCCAATAGCTTTTATGGGCTTTGCATACTTGGATTCAAGAATAGACCTGCAAGTGAGGTGCCAAAACTTGGTTAGAACTCAGAATTTCCTTTGAATCACTTACCAGAAAAATTGGAAGAGCCTTTTTTTCAGGTTCTGAATCAGATTGTTCTATAACAGAAACGGCATTTTCGTTAGGTTCAATTTGTTCAGAAAAGATAGATTCTATGTCGGAATCAGCTTTATTGATCATAAACTGAGAGGCAAGCTTCTTAGCTCTGCCTTTATTTTTAGGACAGTCTTTAAAAAAATGGCCTTCCTGTTTACATGTAAAACACCTGTCTGATTTAATCTTTCAAAATTTTCTTCTAAAAAATCTCAAAGACTTCTTTGATATTTTCCTCAATTTCGTTTGTTCAGGAGTTCTTTGAAAATTTTTTGTGAGACTTAACAGAACAATCACTCTTTTCTTTACAACCAATTTCTAATTTCCTTGTACAAACCTTTTTCAAAATTTTCTATTTTTTCATGAAATCAGAAATAGTTTTTTGTTGTTCATATTGTTTTTCAAGTGTAAAAAGTGTGTATTGATCTAAGTCTCCCAATCCAATTCCATTTAAAGTTCCTCCAGACAACTGGATCAATTTTTGAATTCTTGATTGGAGTTTTTGGGGAAGAGAAGACAGAAAAACTTGTTTCAAACTAGGAATTGAATTTCCACGAAGCATGTAATATATTTCTGTCATTCTTTTAAAATTAAAATTAAGATATTTAAACTATAGAGAACCACACTTCATGTTAAAGAAATCTTGTTGTTTTTGTGGTTGATCTAAAGAATAATTCAGAAGTTGTAATTGTTGATACTCACCTAGAGTGATGAACCAATCACCTAAAGTACCGACAAACCTGGAACAAAATTCACTCATGATAGTTATTGAATCAAGACCTTTGGCTGATTGGAGGTTGAGCCAAGTTGCGAATTCTTGCAACCTCTTTCTTCTTTCTTGAACTAGATATCATCAAAGGTGAACCATGGTCCTGTTGTTGAACGCTTGGAATTTTTTTACGGTGATGTATCCATAGGAGTATGAGGACGTTCTGAAGGTTCTGAAGTGGAATTTGCCATTAGAACCTAGGTAACATCCATCTGTTTGTCATCAGACTCAGAAATTGATGTTATTGAATTTGAATTGTCTGATTCTGAAGTAAAACTTTTAACAGAATTATCAGAATCAGAGATATGAGTCATTTCTTCTAAATCTGAAAAATGAACATCATTTTCATGGTTGGACTAGCTTCCAACATTTGAGATGTTATCTTGTAAGAAAAAGGGATTAGGTATTTCAATAGTGAATTGACCAAGAGAATCCTTTTCTTTGTCAGGATATAGATTACGAACATCAGTCGGATCAGTTTTCTGAACACTTGGTTGAGAACTGTATTGTGAGCTGGTTTGACGGACTGAATCAGCTTTCTCTTTTCTTTTTCTTTTCTCTACTTTTTTTTTGTTCTCCTATCTTTTGAAAAATGGAAGTTTTAAAAGGAGGAACTTCAAAGTTGGGAAACAATCTTTGAGAAGGTGGAGAAATGTGCATCCCAGGCTCTAGAGAAAACTTCCTTACAAAATCATGTCTTCAGAAAGTATGGTTTCCCTATTTCCGATTTGGTCCAAATATCAAGTTCTTTGTCACTATCTAGAAAGTCCCTCTGTAAAAATTCCAGTCAGGTTGTAGATTCTATACCACCTATCATCAGTCCTTACAATGTCTATAGGAAAAGACTAAGTTTTCCTAATGGAATAACCTCTATCAAGCAATTGTTGTAATCCACTACTCCCAGAACAAAAGAATTTTTCCAATCCTCAAAATTGAGCCTCTGTGATATTCCTTATTTTGTTAAGGAACAGCACATCACCCTCAATATACTGTCGGAGCTAATTCAACAATGAAAGCAAGAAGGTTTCTCACACCTTCATCTTGGAGCAGTCAGATTAGTTCTTTCTTAACAAGGAAGACTAGGTCTACTCGTTACAACCAGGATCGCTCTACTTGACTCTAGAATGTTATCCTATGAGCATGCTGTTATTGGTACAGTCCTCACTACCGTGAATTCAGGATGTGTAGTTCTCACTCTGTTTTAGAACTAAGCTAATGATCCGAATCTAACCTCTAAAATAAAATTTCAACTCCAACTCACTATAGTCAATTAGACAACTTCAACCATTATGGCTACACTACACCATCAGATGGTGTCCAGACTACAAAATCATTCCCTATACCTTCAAAATAGGGAAGGCTTAACCTCTACTCCCATGGTTCTTGCAGACGCCAACATGGAGGTCCCTACTCTCATAGAAATCCCAAAGCAGATTTCTCGGGCAGATCTATGGACATTTTCTTTGGGATGTTCCAAGATTTGGTATGAATGATGATGATTGTTCTTGTGATGAGTACAATCCATAAGACTATGAAGACGCAAAAGATCAAAGGACAACTCAAAGTCGTCTTTCCTAATGACTCAGATGATGATGCAACCCCATCTCATGTTGTTCTGCCAAAAGAAAAGGACCCACCAAAAAGAACTTTTCAATCTTGCAGACAAATTTTGAGGAACAAGACTCCCTATGCTCCAGCTATTTCAACACCAGCTATTTATGTCTACTCCTTATGTAGAACGAAAAGGTCGGATAGTCTTGGTAGAAATCTGCCACTGACACCAACAGAGGAAGTTTTAAATTGGCAAACCAACAATGCCCGAGCTCAAAATAACTATCTTTCCAAGATAGATTCAAAGCTTGACAAAGTTACCTTTGAGGTGAATGAGATAAAAAAGAAGGTTGATCCATTGGAGCAAGTTATGAACAAAATGATGCATAAGTTTCATACCCTTGATCATGAATTAAGACAGAACATTCAACAAGGATATAATGGTTCAGAGTTCCACTCCAAAGATGCAAAAATCAAGCGTCTCAAAAGATAAATTCAATCTTGTCAGAAATCTGTGTTCGTTGCACAAGTTTCAACAACTTTTTCTCCTTCTTTCTATCCTTCAGAGCCTGTGATGCACATTTCTCCCCCTTCTCGAAGATTGTTTCCTAACATTCAAGTTCCCCCTTTTACAACTTCCATCCTTCAAAAGATAGCAGAACTTAAACGAAAGGGGAGAAAAGAAAAGAGAAAGCTGATTCAATCCTTCAAACCAGCTCACAATCCAGTTCTCAACCAAGCGTTCCGAAAACTGATCCTGCTAATGTTCCAAATCTATATCTTGACAAAGAAAAAGATTCTCTGGGTCAATTCAATGTTGAAATACCTAATCCTTTTTGCTTGCAGGATAACAATTCAGATGTTAGAAGCTAGTCCAGCCATGAAAATGATGTTCATTTTTCAGATTCAGAAGAAATGATTCATATCTTTGATTTTGATAATTCTGTTAAAAGTTTTACTTCAGATTCAGACAATTCAAATTCGCTAATATCAATTTCTAATTCTAATGACTAACAGATGGATGTAACTTAGGTACTAATTGCAAATTTCTCTTTAGAACCTTCAGAACGTCAGATACTCCTATGGATACATCACTGTAAAAAATTTCCAAGCCAACAATAAGACCATAGTTCACCTTTGATGATATTCCAGTTCAAGAAAGAAGAGAAAGGTAGCAAGAATTCGCAGCTTGGCTCAACCTCCAATCAGCCAAAGGTCCTGATTCAATAACTATCATGAGTTAATTTTATTCCAGGTTTGTCGGTACTTTAGGTGATTGGTTCATCACTCTAGGTGAGTATCAACAATTACAACTTTTGAATTCCACTACTTTTCGTTATGTGATTAATTTAATACATAAGCAATTCATAGGAGATTATTCTTTAGATCAACAATAAAAACAACAAGATTTCTTTAACATGAAGTGTGGTTCTCTAAAGTTTAAATATCTTAGTTTTCATTTTAAAAGAATGATGACAGAAATATATTACATACTTCATGGAAATTCAATTCCTAGTTTGAAACAAGTTTTTCTGTCTTCTCTTCCCCAAGAACTCCAATCAGGAATTCAAAAATTGATCCAATTGTCTGGAAGAACTTTAAATGGAATTGGATTGGGATAATTACATCAATACACACGTTCTACAGTTGAAAAACTATGTTAACAACAAAAAACTATTTCTGATTTCATGAAAAAAATTGAAAACCTTTGAAATTATTTGTAAAGAAAAGTGTGATTGTTTTGTTAAGTCTCACCAAAAATTTCAAAGAACTCCTTAACAAAAGAAATTGAGGACAAAATCAAAGAAGTCTTTGAGATTTTTTAGAAGAATATTTTGAAAAATTAAGTCAGACAAATTTTTTTTATGTAAACAGAAAGGTCATTTTTCTAAAAACTATCATAAAAATAAAGGCAGAGCTAAGAAGATTTCCACTCAGTTTATGATCAATAACCCTGATTTTGACTAAGAAACTATCTTCTATGAACAGATTGAACCTGATAACCATAATGTTTTTGTTATGGAACAATCTGATTCAGAACCTGAAGAAGAAGCTCTTCTAATTTTTCAGATAAGTGATTCAAAGGAAATTCTGAGTTCTAACCAAGTTTTGGCACCTCACTTGCAGGTCTCTATTCTTGAATCCAAGTATGCAAAGCCCAGAAAAGCTATTGGATTCCTTGATGCAAGAGCTAGACACACAATGATGAATCCTAACATCCTTCCGAATGATTGTTGGAAAGATTCTGATGAAAGATTCCTAGCTGCTGATGGAAAAATATTCACTGCATATTGGATTTCAAAACATTCCAAAGGGATTCAATACACTATCTTGACAAAAGTTTATGGCAATAAGCTACATGGAAAAGAAATTTTTATTTGGTGGGATGTGTATACTCAAGCAAAAAATCTGAGTACTACTACTCCAAATTGAACAACAAAAACAAAGACAAGAAAGAAAAATCGGGAGTGAGAAAAATTGCAAGAAAAATATGAAAAAAAAGTGAATGAGATTGTGAATTGCATTGAGATCTTGTTATATTTGAACAATTGAAGTTTTGAAGATAATTTATGATTGAATTGGAAAATGAACTGAAATTTATTGATGTAAAATTGAATTGGCTTTTGTTGAATTGCTAAGTTTCCTATCACTTGAATTGTGTTGATTGACCTATATTCTCAACTCTTTGGTTCTATCAAGTTGAGTTTGGTTGACTATTTGATTGAATTGTGTTGATTACTTTACATCTTACCTTAAGTGATTGACATTGCTTGGCGAATCAATTAAGAACTTCAAAGAATTCAAAGAAGAGTTAGAGTAGAAAAAAAAGGGCTTGTGTGGTGATATTTTTAAGAGTGATACATGTATGAAAGAGAGAGTGATAAACAAGGAAGCTTCTCCTTTATCACAAGCTTCAATTATGGGTGAAGTTCATGGGGGATTTGCCTACCTTTTGGAAGAGATGAAAAAGATTTCAAGAGAGATGATGAGAAGGGATTTTAATGCAAGGATGGATCAAGGGGAAGAAAGGTTGAATAGCATTAGGTTGGCTCCTCAACCTCCTTTGAGAAATCAACTACCTCAAAGAGGAAGGGGAAGGGAAATCATCAAATAGTTCCACCAAGAAGAAGAAATGTGCAAGAGCAATATGAAGGGGATGATAGTAACAAAGGGGATTATGAAGATGAATATGATGATGAGAGGCCAAGAAGGCAAATAAGAGACAATGACATTGACAAAAATCCTAACGGTGCCACCTTTTTATGGTGGAGATGATCCAAATACTTATTTAGATTGGGAAAGAAGGGTAGATTCAATCTTTGAATGCAACAGAATTTTTGAAGAAAAGAAGCTTAAGTTGGCCATTGTTAGGTTCATGGACTATGCCATTGTGTAGTCTGATAACTTGGTAATTGCAAGAGAAAGGCAAGCTGATCCTCCTATAGATACTTGGGAAGACATGAAAGTGTAGCCAAGGAAGAGATTTGTGCCTAAACATTACCAAGGAGACCTTCATCATAAACTCCAAACTCTTACACAAGGGTCAAAGAGTGTTGATGCTTATTACAAAGAGATGGAAATGGCAATTATTAGAAGGAGCCTTGTGGGAGAGAAACCCGAGGTAACCATGACAATGTTTCTATATGGTTTAAACAAGGAGATAAGAGATATGCTTGAATTGGAACACCATGATGACTTGGAAGTAAATGGTTCAAAAGGCTATTACGATTGAACGACAAGTCAAGAATAAGAGATCACACTATAGGAAGACTTTGACCACAAATTCGTGGCCAAAAATTGAGCAAGAAATGACTAAGTCTACTACTAAAGAGGAACCATACAAGCCTAAGGTGAATGATACCAAGGGCGCAATTGGAGACAAAGGTAAGGCACAAACTCCTCCTACTAAAGGGATGTCCTATGTTTTAAATGCCATGGTTTGGGCCATTATGCTCCTAAGTGTCCAAACAAGAGAGTTATTATTATTGATAGTGTGAAGTCTTGTAGTGAGAAAGAGGATGAAGATTGGGGAGAAAAAGATTGGGATGATGATGATGAGGGTGAGGTTAGTGACCCAAAAGAAGGGATTCTTAAAGACCAACTCTATATGATGATACGAGGGGTCCTTAGTACTCAAACAAAAGAGGAAGAAAATGAGAAAAGGGAAAACCTATTTCACTCTAGATGTTTGATGAATGGAAAGCTTTGTTGTTTGATAGTGGATAGTGGGAGTTTTGTCAATGTTGCAAGTAGGTATATGGTGAATAGGTTGAAGTTGTCATGCATAGATCATCCAAAACCATAAAAGCTACGATGGTTGAATGATTGTGGTGAAGTCAAAGTAGGCAAGCAAGTTAGGATTTCTTTTTCCATGGGAAAGTATAGTGATGAAGTGTTATATGATGTGGTACCCATGCAAGCAACAAATTTGTTACTTGGAAGACCTTGGCAATATGATAGAAAGGTAACCTTTGATGGCTTCAAGAACAAATACACATTTGAGTTTGGGGGTAAGAGAATTCATTTGAACTCATTGAAACCACATGAGGCATATGTGGATCAAAAGACACTTCTTGAAAAGATGAGAAAGTATTATGAGGAAAAAGAAAAGAAAGACAAAGAGGGAAAAGAAGTTGAGAGAAAACAAAATGCGAGTGGAGTGAAATTGAAAGAGAAAGAAGAGAGAGGAAAAGAAAGAGAAAAAGTTGAAACAAGCAAAGAGGGTAGAGAAGAAAACAAGACAAAGGGAGAAAAAAAGATTGAAAAGATAGTGAGCTTCTATGCAAAGGTAAGAAAAGTGAAAGATGCTTTAGCAAATGAGAGGCCTATGGCATTGCTTATATTTAAACATTCTTTAAAGTCTTCATCTAATGAGTCTAACATTTCTTGTCCTATTGCCATTAACTTTCTTTTGCACGCATTTGAGGACATATTTTTGGAAGATCTCCGTAAGGAGTTACCACCCATTCGTGGAATTGAGCACCAAATTGACTTCATTAGGGGTTCACCTCTTCCAAATAAGGTTGCTTATATGACAAACCCGACAGAGACAAAGGAGCTACAACGACAAGTGGAGAAACTCCTAGAGAAAGGTTTCATCACTGAAAGTTTGAGTCCATGTGCAGTCCTCTTGCTCTTAGTCATGTGTGTAGATTGTCGAACTATCAATAAGATAACGGAAAAGTATCGTTTCCCTATGCCCATATTAGATGACATGCTTGATGAATGTGTGGAAATGTTTGTTTGTTTTACCAAAATTGATTTGAAAAGTGACTACCACCAAATTAGAATGGAGGAAGGTGATGAGTGGAAAACCACTTTCAAAACAAAACATGGTCTTTATGAATGGATGGTTATGCCCTTAAGGCTCACAAATGCATCAATCACTTTTATGGGACTCATGAATCTTGTGCTTAGAGATTGTATAGGAAAATTTGTGGTGGTGTATTTTGATGACATTTTGATTTATCGTAAAAGCATAGAAGATCATGTAATCCATTTGAGACATGTGTTCAAGATACTTAGAAGTGAACAGCAAGCTAATTTGAAAAGGTGCTCATTTTGCTTGCAAAAAGTTACTTCTCTTGGATATATTGTTGCTTCTAATGGTAGCCATGTTGATGAAGAGAAAATAAAGGCAAACAAGGAGTGGAAGCTCAAGTGAGGGGAGGAGTTTTCATGGGTTAACATCATTCTATAAAATTTTACAGTCTAAGTTAACTAGTGCCCCTATCATTTCTCTACCTAATTTTACAATGGTTATCGAAAATTGAATGTGATGCATCAGGGGTAGGAATAGGAGCGGACTTAATGCAAGAAGGCAAACTAATAGCATATTTTAGTATGAAGTTGAGTGGTCCCATCTTTGAATTACTCTACATATGACAACGAATTATTTGCTTTGGTTATTTCTTTACAATATTGGCAGCACTACGTATGGGAAAAAGAATTTGTCATCATCTCAAAGGACAACAAAAACTGAGTAAGAAGCATGCAAAATGGGTGGAATTCATAGAGATGTTTCCCAGCATCATCAAAAACAAGTAAGGTAAAGAAAATGTGGTAGCGGATACACCCTCTAGAAGGTACACTTTGCTATCTACTCTTGATGCTAAATTGCTTGGTTTTGAGTTCACTAAAGGGTTGTATATGGATGATGATGATTTTAAGAAGTGGTAAGTTGCTTTTGAAAAGAATCCTTATGCATGATGGTTATTTGTTTGAGGATAAATTGTGTGTACCAAAATGCTTTTTGAGAAAATTGCTTGTTGTGGAAAGCCATGGGGGAGGATTGATGGGACATTTTGGAATAATAAAAACTTTGGCTGTTTTGAAAGCACACTTTTATTGGCCTCATATGAAGAATGTGATTAAGGTGTGTGTAAAAGGGCCAAATCTACTCTCAAACTGAGTATTTTTTATATGCTTTCTCCTATTTCTAGAGTTCCACGGGAAGATGGATCAATGGATTTTGTTCTGGCCTTGCCAAAAACTACTAGAGGTGAAGATTCAATTCTTGTGGTAGTGGATCAATTTTCAAAATGGCACATTTCATTGTATGTTGTAAAGTTGATGATGCCATTAATGTTATTAATCTATTTTTCAAAGAGGTAGCATCATGGCATCACAAAAGCTATTGTTAGTGATAGGAATACAAAATTTTTATGTCTATTTTGGAAAGTTTTATGGGCAAACAAAGGTAGTCAATAGGATATTAGGAACTATGCTAAGAGCCATTATAAAAAGGAATCTGAAATCTTGGGAAGATTTTGTCTACTCCTTAGTTGAGTTTGCTTACAATAGATGTGTTCATTCTTCCACTCATTTCTCTCCTTTTGAATTCATTTATTTATTTAATCCTTTCACTCCTCTTGATCTAACTCCTTTATGCCAAAGCAAGGGAAAACATCCAATTGTAAATCCAAAGATATGTACAACATAATTAATGTAGGAGGAAAGTGGAATTTGAAGTTGGCAAGGAAAGTTTTCCATAAGCTCGAAAATCCAAACTCGATCTAAGAGGAGATAGTCAATTTCAAATAACTTAGAAAATCAATGACAATGCCTAATGTAAACCCAGCTCCTTCCTTGCCACAAGGACCAATCACAAGTTCAAAGGCATTAAAGATGAGAAAAACATTCATCACATTCATGCGAAGATAGAAGAATTGCTTGATTTGGAGACCATCTTTGATAAGTCTGAGTTTGAAGATAATCAAGTTGATTTGAAGATATGGAATGTACTTTCATTAAAGGATTAAGAAAGCTTGAATTCATGCCTCAATTCAAGTAAAGAAATTAACCAAAATGGAAGGGAATCGAAACCACAATGACACTTGGAGAATTAGAGCCAAAAGAATGAAGTTGGAAAGAGGATTCAAGGCTGTCTGGCTCTAGGTAGGACCTGTTCGGCTTCGGACTGAAGAGGGGCACAAGTTGTGCCATTCTAGAGGCATCCCAACGGAAATTTCCATCCGGTGCCAACTAGTACCTGTACGGCACAAGACACTCTGCTAGACAAAGTTGTTTAGTTCCATTTTTATTGATTTTAATCTTGTCTTTAGTCATTAGCTTAGTGGTGTTATATGTAATTAACACCTAGAACTTCTTAATTATAGTTTAGATGTTTCCTCTACTGTAAATACTTCTTATTTTGTATTCCACTTAACGTAATCTATTTTGAAATCAAATCATAGCTTCTCTTTGAGAGAAATTTTCTAATAATCTTGATCAAACTTGTGAGAACTTATTAAGCTCTTTTACAATTCTTGAGTAATTACAATTAGGCTATCAATTACTTTGGTTGAGGTATTGATGTGTCTTTACAAATCAAGAGATTGGTTGATGACGAACTAGCTTCATAGGTCATTCTAATTAACCAAACCCCAAACCTTAATTGAATCATGTGAATTAAGTGTGAGATTTGATCTTGAT
>JAWZTD010052486.1:0-10640 GCA_035221335.1 Echites panduratus | reverse complement strand
TTTTTCCACCTCTTTCAAAGCATCAATTCGATAGGATTTCTCTGTCCTTATGGTGGTTGGTCTCCTAAAGGCTACTGATAACCTGCTGGAGTCCTTTTCCTTTGTCTTCGAAGATTGTTGGTAAGCTACTTTCCGAGCAGAATATGTTGTTGAAATCCTGGAACAGAAGTATGAAGATCAATCTAAAAGTTCATATTAATAATCCAATCATAAAGGGAAGAGAAAAGGGAAATAGAGAGCCTACTGAAGAGTGGAGAGAAGCCAAGTGCTTGGTAACGTCCTTGTCAACTGGGAAAATTCACTCCAGTGTGAATGTCTGTATGTAAGGCCATTAAAAGAAAGAATCAAAAGTCTCTAAGGCCAAGTTAGGAGTTCTTTTTTGGAACTCCTGTTAATCAAGAGTATTTAATGCCTCTCTCCCTAGTTTTTGGACAACCCAGCAAAGTCTTCAACTCCACAACCCAAGACCTCTGACTCCAATTCTTTCCCTTTACCCTTGAAAGCATTAAAGGAGGTTGCTGGCATCTTTTTTTTTTCAAAAGAGGAGGTCCGTTTAATATATTTTACAGGCGAGGGAGATGGGGAAGATAAAACCACCACTTTTGAGGCAGGAACACAGCTAATCTGCTCCTCAAAGGCTCTCTGGGTTATAAGTCGTTCTTTTGGGGTAGTTTGTACTTTCTTTGATTATTGAAGAGGCAGGAGCAATGGATGACAGAGGAACACCCAAAGTTACTAGCGGAGGCACCACAACAGTTGTAATAGGTGAAGAACTGGGGGTTGTGGCAAGATTTGAAGTTGTTGGAGTTCCAGAGGTTGAGGGGGACCCATAGAAACCAAAAGGGTTAACAATAAAGTTTTTCCACATATTTGCAATATAAAAAAAATGACCAAGGGTAGTAAAAGATTCAGAAAGGAAAGGAGGAAGAATTACATTACGAAAGTAAATAATCAAGTCAAGGTCGCTTCCGTAAGAATTAATCAAAAGCTCTCTTTGGAGGTTTGAAAGCTTGATGGAGTTTGGATCTCCTAAACCTACACGATCTAAAAGCATAGGGGCCACACGGGTTCACTAGACCTTGTGGGAAGTTTCAAACTTCGCTAAGTTTATAAGAAAGTCCCTGGCTTTGGCGAGGTTGCCGCCAAGGACAGGAAGGCTGTTGGAGAAAGTCTTGTTGAGATTCCAAGAATAAATTGGTTGAGGGAAGCAACTAGGAAATTTGACATGGAAGTAGAACCTTTTCCAAGGTCCTACTGGGGATTGGAATGGCCCAACTAGTTTGTGACTTTGCATAAACTGAAGATAACTTAGCCTATACTTGGGGTAAGCGAATGACACTCTAATTTTGAAAAACACCAAAAGAGTTTGAGGCAAATAGGAATTGAATAAAAATGGCAAGTGGCTATTAATGCTCTAATCATCCTAACAGCATTTGGAACCAATTGTGCCAAAGGTATGCTCCAGAACAAAGATACATCAAGAAACAAAGGATGAATATAGGGAAAAACAATCCCACTATATAGATTTGCCTCATATAGGGTTAAATACCCCTCACGAACATCGCTTGAACTGCCATTAGGGTTGGGTAATATAAGGTCACCATCGTTCAATTCAAATTTGTTACAGATCTCTCGGACCCTATCAAACTTAATCTCCATTGAGAGCCCATAGGCCTCCACCTCCCCAAGACTCAATAGGGCTCCGGTAGTGTTCTTTGCAAATTGCACCACTGGAGGGAGATAAAAAGACTCCCATCTAGGAAACTAGATAAGAGGTTCTAATAATTGAAGACATTGTGGTGAAAAGAAGATTGAATACTCATCGGTAAAGGAAGTCAAAACTCAAAGGAGAAAGATGATGAGAAATCACTAGAGGTACTTGGGGAATCTTAAGCAATTTTGAATCTCAAAAGATGGTTTGTGTTTTGATGAGAGAGAAAGATTGAATTTCAGTCTATTTATACCTCTAAATTGGAGGTTGTTGGTTTAATTAAGGACTTTACCTTCGTTGATTGGGTTAAAAAAAAAAAAGTCGTTTGAGGTAAAAGGTACTATTTCTAAAAATGATGACCGTTCTGTAGATTGAGCTTCAGCGAAGCTCCAAAGGCCTTACAATAAAAAGGCACAACGACTTATATAAGGTTAATTTGTTTTGGAAACATTTCAGATTCTGAGGGTTGCTGGTCTCAAAAGGGGGGTTGTGGTTGGAAAACTAGTATAACCCAAGGGCATTTGATTTGAATACCCACAAACCCAACTCAATTAGTAAAGATCCAATCTGGATGATCATTGGGTCAACACATTCGAATGTCTATAAAAATAAGTCAACAAGGCTTTGTGAAGGTTAAAACTCTCATCCACAACTTTCAATTATCTTAGTAAAATCCACAATCTATAAAGTCAAGAGTTTATTGTAGGGATCTGGGATATTCTCAAGGTCTCTCTAGAGGCCTTCAAGACTCCTAGACATCTTGGAATATTCTCTTAATTAGATTCTTTAATATAATATTATACATTTCAATAAGGAAAAGTGATATAATATTATACATTTCAATAAGGAAACTCCTAAAAAAGATGAAGAAAAGATTGACCAAATATATACTCTTAATAAAACTAGATGACAAGGAATGGAGATTGATTCCAATTAGGTAACTGCTCCTAAAACAAAGGGAATTGATTTCTTTCCATCTAAGAACGAACATGATGACTGATTAAAAGGTAAGAGATACTCTTTGATTTAGGAGGGATTTTACTCTCTAATTTATCTCGATTCCAACTTAGTCATCGAAGCTATCCGCAAGGCGATAATCCATTATGATAATCTCATTCTTTTCAATTGTTCTTTCAGACACCATTACAATCAGTGACCCCAAGGTCTCTTTCGAGTTCCTTCAATTTTGAACAAATATTTTCGATAATTTCGTTTTTCTAAAATTTTGGAAAGGTTTTTCAAATTAATGTATATATAGCACTTGGATTGCTAAATTTGAGGGGTATAATAAACAATGTCAGTGTGGCCCGGAAAAGAAAAGAACGTGGTACTACCGTATGAGTTGAGTCGTGCACAGGACAATCCATGGATGCAAGGCGAATAAGGAGTTTCAAATTGATATATAGCAACACCGAAAGCTAGGCTGATCTCCTTTCCCTTGCTTTCTACTCTCCCCTAAATTTTTTTTCATACAAATTATGGTCTTCATAATAATATTATTTATTTTGAATGATTCTGATTTTAACCCATCTCTTTTCTTCTCTTCTCTTTATAAAATTGATGTATTTTAAAAGACATAGGTAAAAATGTATTCAAGTGTTATTAGAAGAAGTTAAAAAAAAAAAAAAGTTGATTATTAAAGATAAAATAGAAAATTTATCTTGAAACTTACATTTTGATTATCGTATAATGTTACTTTCTGATCATCATATAATGTAACTAAAGACTGAACATTGATGGAACTAATTTCAGCATTAATAATAAATACTACTGGGTCTGGGACTGGGAGTCAAAAGAGAATAAAGGTTTTGTAAGAATAAAGTTTTTTCGTGCCTTTTCTTCATTCCATTTCCAACTGGGTCGTTCTCTTTCTAAAAAGATTCAAAAGCTAGCTACCATACACTACTACTAGTACTTCAGAAACACCAGGACCTCCTCCACACAGAGACGGAAAACTCTCACGTAATCTTTTGTTTGTCTTCATTGTGAATTGTAGCAGTGTCGCTATAGTACTGTTTTTGTTGTAACATGTCTTCTGTTCTGTAGCTATAGGACTTTGTGGCCAGGGGGGTAAATTAAATGTTATTTATGGAAGGGACTTTTTTTTTTTTGCCAATTTAGTGTTAATAAGATGAACGGGTAGGTGAATGCTTTGTTCATAAGTTACATACTGTCTGCTGTTGAGGTTTTTACTTCATTTGAAGGTTAAAATGTTTGTTTTCTCCTTTGAAATTATTAATCTTCAGGGATCACACGTTTAACTAAACGTAGACGGTGGGATTTTACTTGGTTGCTGTTCTCATTTGAGGTAAGCCTTTCTTGAATTTCGAAGTTTTCATTCTTCCATACGTTGTTCATTTCTGCAGGTGAATGCAAGGAAAAGTCAGGTAATCTGATTCCATATTTTGCTTTAAGATTATACCTGCAGGAACGACAATTTTAGCTGCATAAGCTTATCACCAGATTTAATTATACATGAAGTTTCTAGTTTTCTTCAAGTTTTCTCTTGCAATTCAAGGATTTTTTTTTTTAAGATTGCAGATTCGCTGACTGCTTATAATTTAGCTCCTCTCAAGTCGGAAATCTGGATACATATGATTTATTATTATATTTTTTTTCTATTGCTGTGTGTCGCTGGTCGTTTAGGGCAGTTTCTTATTTTACGTTTTCAGGTGATGGGGGAAACATTAGGCCATACAGTATTTCTAGCATTTTTGATGTTATCGATCTCCGTCAGTTACTCCGAATCATCTCAAGCACAGACCTTGTTGAGAATTCAATACATGTTGAATTTTCCATCACTTTTGGGTCATTGGAGAAGTGATACAGATTTCTGCAACTTACAGCCAAGTTCATTTCTCACAGTAGTGTGCTATGATGAAAGCATAACTCAGTTGCTAATCATTGGGAGGAAGGATACACCTCGGCTTCCCAACAATTTTTCGTCTGATTCTTTTATTACTACACTCATCGAGCTCCCAAATTTAAAGGTCCTAAAGCTTGTTTCTCTTGGTTTATGGGGACCATTGCCGAGTAAGATTTCCCACCTATCATCTCTCGAAATACTTGATTTAAGTTCGAACTTCTTGAATGGTGGTATACCCCCGCAAGTTTCCTCACTGACACAACTCCAGACCCTCATCTTTGATGAGAATATATTTGATGGTAGACTTCCAATTGGGCTAACTTCACTTTCAGTACTAAGTGTGAAAAACAATTCCTTCAGTGGACCTTTGCCAGATTCACTTGGGAATATGAAAAACCTCAGAGTGCTTGCCCTTTCAAATAACAACTTTTCCGGAGAAGTCCCTGATCTTAGGAATGTGGAAAACCTTCAGGTGCTTGACCTGGAAAACAATTCTCTTGGTCCTCAATTTCCTCTAGTTACTAGCAAAATAGTAAGACTTCTTCTGAGGATGAACAAATTTTCCTACTGCATTCCAGAAAATGTTCGTTCTTATTATCAGCTTCAACACCTTGATATTTCTTCCAACAGATTTGTAGCACCATTTCCAACATTTCTGTTATCCATGCCATCAGTTACTTATCTGAACATTGCCTCAAACAGATTTACTGGAATGCTTTCGGAGGACTTGGTTTGTTCCAATGAACTCAAATTTGTGAATTTGTCAGCTAATCTGTTGACTGGAACTTTGCCTAGCTGCCTACACTCTCTAAAGAAGTTGGTTCAATATGCTGGAAATTGTTTAGTGACTGGAGATCAAAGTCAGAACCCATTTTCCTTCTGTCAGAATGAAGCTTTAGCTGTGGGAATACTTTCTCATTCCAACAGACGAAAACAAGCTTCAAAAATAGTCAATGATTTGAGGATATTGGGAAGTGTTGTTGGGGGAATTCTACTTGTTGCTTTAATCCTCATTATTGTCAGAAAGTTTATTGCCAAGGAGGCGCCAACAAAAATGCCAATGAGAATTATTGAAGAAGATGTATCAACTGTATACGCTTCAAAAATACTTTCTGATGCAAGTAAGTTTTCTAAACTGAAATTTGGTGGAGTGAGATAGTAATATATATGAGAATTAATAAATGTTATTTAGTACTCAGTAATTTTTATTTTCTTGACTTTCGGTTTAATTTTGGCTGAGTTCATGAACAATTTTACATGGCTAGGCCAATATTGGTTCATTTCTATTTTGAACCGTCTGTCATAAGTACAGTACCTCTCATTGGGTTCATGTTATAGCTTCAGCTGTTTCACTAACAAAGAGGTCCAATGCATTTGAGCCTGTGCTTTACTATAGGCTTGTCTTCCTATGATGTGCTTCCTACTTGATTTTCCCTTGTTCTCGCTTGGGAGACAGGAATCCAGTACCTGGTCTGAGAAGAAGACCTCAGCCATGGTATTACTTGGGGTTGGCATTTGTAATTTTCAGATGCAACTTCTGCCAAAAGGAAATTCAATTGACTTTTCCAGTTTCAGAATGAGAAAATGGCATTCAATTTGTTGTGTTGTCAGTTCCTTCATCACTCTCCTACCAATTCCCTCTGTATGATAATGAACAAATGTTCTGTAACTTGTGCATTTAATATTTGTTGAACTGAAAAATAATTGAACAGAAAGAAAGGAAAAAAAAAGGGTTCTCTCCATGGTTATTATAATTAATTATAAAATTGATTCTGCATTACACATAACACAAGCAATGAATCTAGGAGCACATGGCCTTCCAGCATATCGAACATTTTCACTGGAGGAACTAGAAGAAGCAACCAACAACTTTGATACGTCATCCTTCTTGGGTGAAGGATCCCAAGGGCAGGTATACTGTTCAATGTTTTGGCATTCTCTTACTCTGTTGATCTGATCATATGGACAGAGGGAAATTGGATTTCAGAGGTTTAGGTTATCTCACATTTTTGACTGTTAATTTTTTCAGTTAACTGTTATTGGATTTCTGTCTCAAATGAAATGCTTGTGTCTGTCCACTATTTGCATGCATATATGGTCTATTTACCTTTCAAACTCACGATGCATAATTCTTGTTTTGCTGCTAATAAATTTTGAATGATAGGTCAATTTGCCTTTTTAAGTACCCAAATAATTCATTTATGATAATTTTTTGACTTAGTCTAGAGCTATAATGCCGAATTTTCTCTTCTATTATAGGAGGCTCAGATGTACAAGGGAAAGTTGAGAGACGGCTCCTTTGTAGCTATAAGATGCCTGAAAATGAAACGAAGCCACCACCCAACACAAAGTCTTATGCATCACACTGAAATGATATCGAAACTCAGGCATCATCATTTGGTTAGTGCACTTGGGCACTGCTTTGAGTATTACTTGGATGATTCAAGTTTGAGCGGAATATTCCTTGTCTTTGAATACGTGTCCAATGGAAACTTAAGGAGATGGACATCTGGTAATACAATTCTTGCTTTAGTCTAGTGTATTCAAATCACAACTTTCATACATGTAAAATCTTGAACTTTTCCAGACTTCATACATATATCTTAACATGACCTAGACGGTGATGTCAAATTAGTAGTTGTTGATTCTGGAAGTAGTAATTAAGAATTGGTTTTATGAAACGAAATTAGAGACTGGTTCTTTATAATGCATACATTATATTTAGTTTTAGTTTGGCATTTCATAGAAGTTTTAAAAAGACTTGATGTTATTATTTGTCAGAGAAATGTGCAAGGCGAGCACTTACATGGACACAGAGCATATCAGCAGCCATAGGGGTGGCAAAGGGTATCCAGTTCCTGCAAACTGGCATCGTGCCTGGTCATGTCCATTTAAAAATCACAGATATTTTATTGGACCAGAATCTTCTTGTGAAAATCAGTAGCTATAACCTTCCGTTGTTGACAGTGAATATGGAGAAGGTACTTACAAGATTACTGACCATGTATGTTTTATTTATTCCAACATAATAATAATACATGATCTAATATTCATTTCGCAGGATGGTGCTCAAAAAAATGCTCCTGCTACTTTTAAAGAGCCTAAAACTACGAGGTCTTTACATGACATGTTTTATTTTTGGCAAACAGTTTTCTGTTTCTATATCCTATTATGATGATGTTTTTGGGAGTCAATGGAATTCGTTTTTGGCAAATTCCAACTGCTGATAGGTTTGGGTTTTACTTACATACATACAGGGTCAAGCATCAAGAAAAGTTTGATATTCATGATTTTGGAGTAATTCTGATGGAGATCATTTCAGGAAAACCCATAAATTCAGAGAATGAAATACTGGTTCTCAAAGAACAGGTATGAGGGGATCATTTTCCATCAAACTTAGGTCACTACATTCCATCAATGCATATGATATGACTAACCAACCACTGGCAGCTCCAGTTACATTTCTCTAATTGTTTCTGCCTTGACCGGTAAGAATGGATTGAAGTCTTATCATCACTTGACCAGTAAGCCTACGAAGATAGATACGTATGCTATTTCTTGTCTTTCGTCAATGGAATTTAGGGGTGTGTTTGGTTCCACATTGGACAACACGAGATAAAAAATTGATGGACAGAACAAAAAATTTTTTGTTTCCAATAGGACGTTTGGTTGTAGTGGACCGAATAAAGAAAATACTATGCATAATGTATTTGATTGCAGTAGACCGGGTTGGGTTTTTTGGAATTATATAAAATGTGGGGATAGTTTTGTCAAATTACTCTTTTGTTCCTAGGAAAAAAAATTCATTCCCCATTTCTTTGGCACATAACAAAAATTTTTGTCTTTCCCAATATTAGAAATGGATAATTTTTCTTGTTTTATTCCTCTCCCCCCGTTCTTAGGAACAGCAACCAAAAGCTGAATTTTGATTCCTTCCCTGAATTTGAGAATTGCTGCTGATAAATGTGCGGCGTATTTGTCAGTTGCTGCTAGGCCTAGTGTGTGTGAGTGTGTCTCTATATTTGTATTTATTTATACTTAAAATTTTTTTTTTCATTTTTATTTATTTATACTTAAAAATTTTTTTTTTTCATTTTTAGTTTTTTTCTAATTTGAAAGTTTCCGTTCAATTTGAATGTTCACTTTTCGAAAATAAGAATATTTTTAATCCAAACATTCCACTATCAATCTTTGTAATTTTACATCTAACTCATGTAGTTCTACCATGCACAACGAATAATACCCCTTAAAATTCTTGTATTTAAGAGAAAAGTGGATATTGAGTATTTATTAGCTTAACTTGAACGAGGATGAGAAGGGAGACATCGACATGTGATGTAGCTGGATGTATTCAGTTTGCAGTAGAGAAAATGCAGTGAGGGCTTTAACAACTGTCGTAAGACGGAGAAAGGTTACAATGGGAGTGAAGGAGGAACCTCTGATGGTAAAGTTGAAGTTAGAGAGCACAAAATGTAACAAAGCCAAGTTTGAGTTTAGTGACATGCCTGTACTGGAAATGAATGGGTTTGGGGTATTTATAGTGGAAGCTTAGTAAGGAACGAAGAGGAGTGTGAGACGAAGCCAAGTTTGAGTTTGGTTCTTCAATTGCATTTTATAATATTAATATCAAATAAAAGCACTTGAAGCATAATTATTATTAATCAAATGTGATGTGTAGTATACACCAACAGCATACTTTGCATCAATAAAGTAAAGCTATTCATTCTTTTAATATCAAATATCACAATCGAAGATCTGCTTAAAGTACTTCTTAAGTGACACATGTTCAAGCAAAAGCTTCTGCAGTAGATTAGATAATCACCTGTTTGATGTTGTTGCAGCTACAAACAAGCATAACAGCAGATGCTGCATCTAGAAAGAGAGTAGTTGATCCAGCTATTACCATTTCACGTCCATCAGATGAATCATTGAAGACAATGATTGAGATTTGCTGCAGATGTTTGCTCAAGAATCCTGCAGATAGACCATCTATAGAGGATGTTCTTTGGAATCTGCATTTTGCTGCTCAGGTACAGGAACAGGAGGATGCATGCAGAGGAGGAGATTCCCAAACTAGTGATAGCTCTCCGGGTTCATCCTTTCAACCTGCACATCTACAACTTACTGTTCCTTGGCTATAGCATTTTTTATTTACAGAAACTACCATTAATTTTGTAATTGAAACTTCTAAGAGTTGAAAGTTTTATGTTTTCTGAACCAGAAACCTTCAGTTCTTTTTCTTTTCCATTTTAACTTCTAGCATATATATATGAAATCCATCTACTAGAGTTATGCCCCCTGCCTTGTGTTATATTACTATACATTTTATTACATTGATTCTGTTTTATTGCAATACCGCTTGCCATTTGATGCCGTTGGCATTTGGAACAATTTTAGATATATATTGTCAACATTCGATGTATTTTTCTTTTTTTTGACAAAGTTCATGGCTAAACTATTTTTAACATTCAAGGTAAGTTTTCAATATTTTTTTATTTCATCACTAAACTTTTTGGGTCCCCAAATATTTTTTTTATTAGTAAGATAAATTCTTTTATAAGTTCTATAGATAATTTTTTCTTGTCAGGGACTTAAAATGTTTTAAAAAAATATTTGAGGACCATCACTGCCAAAATATCTTTCAAATATTTACTCAAAAAATCAAGTCCTGTGAAGTCAACGGAACGGGGCATTTGAACAGATTGAATAATGTTGTGAATTTGTTGTGACGCAGTAGTTGTCGGCACAATAATATTAAAGTAATATTGTAAACACAATAACAAATATATGTAAAGAACTATAGAGAAAGAATATAGAGATAATATTATTGATCTTTGTGAGAGAGAATAATGAATCAATCAATCAATGAATATACAACTCTCCAACATAAGGCTCCATTTATATTGTTTAGAAATACATATCATTAAAGAGAGATAGGGAGGAATCAGAAGATAAATCCTATCACTAATTAAAGATGTGATAGAAGTCTATCATTTATCTTCTGGAATGATAGAGTATCTCTTTATCTCTTGATATTGGATTATCACTTTGATATCAAATAGA
>JAWZTD010052465.1:0-10641 GCA_035221335.1 Echites panduratus | reverse complement strand
TTATTCATACAAAGAGATAATATCACATTAATTCTTACTCATAAGAATAATATCTCTTAATAAATAATTAAGGACATTGGAAGACAAAAATAAATAAAACACTTTATTTATTAATAAGATAATTACATGCTCTAGGGCATACTAATATAACAGAAGGATCTAAGGATAAAAAAAAATTGACTTTCGTTTGAACACTCGTGAAGAGTCCAAACACCCTTCAACCATAGGAATACATAGTCATCTTTCTGTTTCATCTGAGAATTGAATATTTGAAATTTTCTCAGCCAATCTCCCATATAAACACCAGTTTTCATGCTAAAAGGATATATCACAATTTCCTAGTAAAATCGAGATGTGTTTTTCAGCATTGAATGAGCATTCAAGCATTCTCTACCATGGTTTAGAGCCCCCTCTTTGAATGGGTGAGCTTGAAGCAATATTTCATTTTGAGGTGTCTGGACCAAAGGAATCAATTGTAAGCTTCCAGATAATCATGAAGTGAGGAGAGATTTAAACCTCCATGCTCATATGAAGAAAAAATCTTAGACCATTGGCGCCAATGACTATTTTCCCCATAATATGAGTTTCCCGGAAAGAATTTAGCAAAAAGTCTCTTAATATCCCGAATGAGATTTTGTGGGAGGTCAAACTACAGCAAGCAAATAGATAGAGATGACCATCAAGACATGTTGAATTAGGATAACCTTTCCTCCAATGCTTAAGAGCTTGCTTTGCCAAACAAAATATTCCTCATCATGGGTTCAAAGTAGATTCGGTGAGCCCTTCCGAAGAAAATTGGACTACCAAGATAGGTAATAGGTAGATGGCAAATTGAACAACCAGTGATTTTTTTTATCAAAGCTCTATCTTTTGGTAGAATGTGTTTAGGGAAGTAGATTGAGCTCTTATGAAAATTGATTTTTTGACCCAAACAAGCTTGATAATGACCTAAGAAGTCCATTAGAATCCCCCAGTTATTTTTTAGGGCCTCTAGTGAATATTAAAAAGTCATCTGAAAAACTAGGATATGAAATAGGGTATCCCCTACTTTTCTCTACAAATTCCCCTATTTTGACATCAGTCAATAGACAATTTAATCCATTAAACAAAACCTCAGCAGCTAAGATAAATAAAATAGGTGATAAAGGATCTCCCTGTCTTACCTCATTACTAAAAGAAAAGAATAAACACAATTTCCCATTTACCGTAACTAAGAATTTATTAAAGCTTAAGCAGTTATGAATGAGGTTAATAAAGTGTTGGCTCAACCCGAATTTCCTTAGGACATCAAACAGAAAATTCCCCCCTCTGTATTTCTTTTTAAATGAGTCTATTAAATCCGAAGCTAAAAGAACACTATCTGTAATAGATCTTCCTTTGACAAAACCCCCCGATTCAAGCAAATAATGTTAGGTAATAAGCAAGCAAGTCTCACAGAGATGATTTTACCTATGATCTTTGAAGAGAAGTTGTAGAGATTAATAGGTCTGCAGTCCGCAAATGATTTTGGATATGGAATCTTTAGGATGAGAATAATTTGGGTGGATTGAAGTTGTTGTGGAATTTGCACCCCTGACCAGAAGTCCTAGATTGCCTGTACCACATCTGTCCCAATCAAGTACCAAAATTATTTGTATAATTGTCCGTTGAAGCCATCTACCCCCAGAGCACTGTCTCCGTCAAGTTCAAAAATTGCTTTCCTTATTTCTTCTGCTTGTGGAAGAAGTGCTAGGTTGAAATTGGTTGCAGGCGAGATGTATTTTAATATGTCGCTAAGATAACTTGTGGGATTGACCTCACATCCTTGTTCAGTTGTGAGTAACTCTTGAAAGTAGTTGATTATGTTGGGCATGCCAAACCCTGGAGAAAAAGGTAGTGTTACCTTCTCTTTCCTTCAACCACTTTATTCTCGCTTCTAGTCTCCAAAAGATTTCCTCTATCCGATTTGAGAGATCTGCCATTACTAGCTGTAATTTTTCCTTATTTTCAGCTGTTAGGCAATTGGCATAACGTCCTCCATCCGTTGCAGATTATTTTCTGCAATAATAGAGTTTGTTTGGATAGATCCTAATACCACCCTATTCCACCCCCTTAGTTCTCCTTTTAATCTTTTAAGTTTGGTTGCTAGAATCTATAGCCCATTGCCATCAGCAGTCCACATAAATGATTTTTCCATGACTTGTTTGAAATCCTTATGATGTAACCAGGATTTTTGGACCCAAAAAAGCCTAGCCCCTATTCTTTCATGTTGTTGAATGTTTATCAATAAACTGTTGTGGTCTGAGGATATGCTCGACAGATGTTCCATTTATGATAGTTGGAAGGTTTGAAGCCAATTTCCATTCACTAAGACTCGGTCCAAACATCTCCAGAGATTGGGAAAAAGTACATTTGTACTAGTTAAATTTGCACCCTATTAAAGGGATTTCCAGCAATCCACGGTTTCCTATTGATTCATTGAAATCACTCATTGGAATCAAAGTAGGTGTTGGAAGCAAACATTCTTCAGAGTTCTGAACAACATTGAAATCAACAACAATTAGCCACGGATGATTAGTTACTTGATTACTCATTGCTTCACATAAGTCACGACGGTGCACATAGTTGCAAGCCGCCAAAAATAACTGACAAATATTTTACCTCTCTTGTAGCTAAATCTGTTTTGCAATTGACAATCTGTTGTGAATCAGAGATTATGTCTGGCTTGATATTCGAATTCCAGAAGATCCAAATTTTCCCATTGGTATTAGAGAAGTGATTTTTTTTTATATTAATGAAGAAGATAGCCAACATTCACCAATTAATATTTACCCTTCAAATATTATAAAATTCAATATTTAGACATTATAATTATGACTCTATTTTGAATTACATAATGAACATAAGATATAATTAAAAACTATACCTTCAAAAGTAAAAAAAAAAAATGAGTGAGTTCAAATATCAAAGGATACCAAATTCAACATATGGAGAGTATATTGTCACAAATAAAAGGAGAAAGTCCAAGATAGTTTTCAAACTTGTAGCAGCAAATCTGAGTAGTTTTGAAAAAAAAACAGCTTATGTTAATGAAAAGCTGTCTTTACCTAGCTTTTAAAAAAAAAAGTTCTTTTTTATAAAAACTTAAATTTTAATAGCTTTCATAATCTTTGTTTAACCTAACTTTTGTCTTAAAATAGATATAAATGAGTTTTAAAGTTAGACCAAACGGGCACTAGGACTATACTGATGAATTTTGTTTGCAGCGACCATGGGTTCTAAAAGAGCTTTTATTGGAGGCCTGTATTTTCTGAGATATAATTTCAAAAGTCTCAAAGAAGCATTCTTCTCGATGCCCCAGATAATGAAATGTGTTATTGAGCATTTTCACTAGAATACTTTGGACGGCTTTGAAGCCGTGTTTCGCTGTAGATTGGGGCAAGGCATTTTTCTTCTTCACTTTGCTGGATATCGGTTGAGATAAAGGAAGCACCACCTCATGTTGTATTGATGTAGATTGTTCTATGTCCGTTGAAGAAAATGCGATGTTGTTCAGAAACCCAATGTCTGGTCTATTAAGTTGTGAAGGACTGGCGATTGGGGCATCACTTGGTTCAACAGTATGGGTAGCAGGTGAGTGGGGAGTTGAGTGGGAGGCATGCTTTTCCTTTTCTCTTGTCATTTGGTCTCGTTGGTTGTCATTCGGTTGTACAATTTGTAGTGGGTTTTGATCAATAATAAAAAGTTTGTCATGTGGGGTGGGAATATTTGCTAGTTGTTGTTGGTTTCTTCCTTTTGTAGTGTCAGTTGCATGTGCATCTTTGGGGATTTTTTTACTGTTTTTGCTGATTGTTGTACTATTGCAAACGGTAGGCTTCGGAGTTGTGGTTTCACCAGAGCCGGACTGACAAATAGAAGACCCGCCTACAATGTGGAGTTAATTGAGGTATCCTCTGGTTCTTGATGGAGTGTAGGAGGGGCAGTGAGCCTTTCTAAGAGGGGCAAAGGGAGTCGAGTGAGGATTCTCATCTTTTGAAATCCAAGGATGGTCAAGTCATTGAGCATGGGTTTTTTTGCTCGTTTGTAAGGGAGGATAGAAATTCTAAGGGGAGTCTCCGTCCTTTTGATTTGTGTTTTCTTTTGCTTTCCATAGCTGTCTTGTTTTATGGTTTAAAATTGCATTCGGTGGAGAGATCTTCGTTGCCGAATGTCTGATGTTGCAACTGTCCATATGGTGACCAATTTTCCTGCTAAAGGAGCAGTATTTCTGGACATTTTTCAGCACAATTGGTTGCCAAAAACCTTCTTTTTGCTCAATCCATATCCGATTAGGGGCTTTTTTTTAGAAGGTCAACTTTGACACAAACTCTTGCTACATTTGGACTTGATCAGTTGGCAGTAGGAGCATCAATTTTTTGAGGTTTGCCACAACTGTTGCAATGGAGTACAGAATCTCCTTTCTAGAAAAATGAATTGACAAATCTAGAAAATTTATCCAAATAGGAATAGTAGATGGCTCCTTGTTTACATGGAGCTTCAGCGACCATTTTAATATACCCATCAAGATGCCATTTAAGCTCCATATACCTTTCAACCACAACAGGAAATAATCTTCTTCTTGATGAACTTTAATAAGTATGTGTCCTGCATCTATGAGGCCAATAGTGTATTCTCCCTTCAAACAGATTATTTTAAAATTCTTCCTGATTATATCGATAGTTGGCTTGCTGTGCGAAAAGATACCAACTAGAGCATGTTTGAAGGGTTGGGCTAGATGATTAGTTTCTACTTTTGAGAAGAGTAAGGCTGGTTCTCCCTTGTGCAGCTGTGTTGTTTTCAAAGGGATGGTTGTGAATGTTTGTTTGTCTATAAAAAGGGAAGAAAATGATTGCATTCCCAAGGGTTGGATTCCACAAACCACCGGCAACGCCGCCATTGAAGATACTATATTAAGTTGTTTTGTTAGAGACAATTTTATGTGTGTCTAATATTGTTGGTTGTCGCATAGACCCCTACTTGTTTAGACCCCTACTTGTTTATTAGGAAAATCTGAAAATAAAAGGATTGATGATTACATCCTCATAAACAATTGAACTAGGATACCTAAGGTTAGGAATACACATCAAATCTACAAAATAATGACTTCTAATAAACAGAATTAAAACCTGACCAAAGGAAAGGAGTACAAAAGTCACACGAGTAATTAATCACTGCATTAGCCACTGTGTTTCTTTCACGATAAATGTGAGTAATCGAAATTTGCTTTCCTACAGGGGATTTCCTTATAAGTTGAATGATGCTAGCCAACTTCCAATTTGACTGATTTGCTTGAACTTACCAAGTGAACCAGCAGCTGAGGGCATTACATCATGCCTAATTGAAACTCTAATTTGTCACGAAATCTGGACTGCAATATGTAAATTCTTCTATGATGCCATTGAAAGTTCTGCAACTACAATCATACAAAAGGAAGTTAAGGTACTCGGCATTAGTGTTCAATCGAGACAATTTAAACGATGCATCCCAACCAACTGGTGGCAAAAAAGATATGGGACAATTGATGTTGAATGTAGATGGGGCCTCAAAGAATAATATAAGATTGGCAGCAATTGGAGGTGTTCTTTTTGACGTAATGGCAATTTTTTGGGAGCTTTCACCAAATACCTGGGAAGCACTACTAATTTTTTTTTTCAAAGGTGCAAGAAATTAAAAAGGGTTTAACATTTTGCAAAGCAATGGGATAGAGAGGTTTTCAAATTTAGGTGGCAGATTTTTTAGCAAATTTAGCTTGTATCTCCATGTCTAATGAGAGGACTTTGCAATCTAGATGATAGACATATTTCGTACCTTAGGCATGTGCCAATCTAAATTGCTTGTGTAAGAAGTGGATTTGTTTCCATCTAGTTTTGTCTCTTTACATGTACTTCTTTTGATAATAAATAGGTAGGGGTCAGCCAAACCTCCCGTCACTATTTCAATTTTCTTTTAAAAAAAAAAAAACCTGCAGCTGAGAGTAAAAAAAAAAAAAAGAGAAATTTTCAAATCCTTTGGCAAGGAAATGTTGATTACCATCGTGAATCTCCTGTTGTTTCAACTTCATTGTTTGTGAGATGCTCATGATTTTTTGCAAAGGCAAAATCGAAAGACCCATCTGCATTTCTTAAAACTCCACCAACAGTAGCCACACCCGAATTATCGGTGACACCATCTATGTTAAGTTTGTAATGGCCAGAAGATACCTGCTCCCATGAAATGGGTGGTATAGTTATTTGCTTCCTTTGAACAGCCCCAAACCCTATTGAACTACCTTGCCATTTACCAGCTGAAATAAATTCCAAAACTTCCCTCTCAATAAGAAATTTCAACTAAGAAATTGAAGACCAATTATCAGAAAATATCACTTCATTGCGATTCCACCAGATTAGCCAACCAATAATAAACTTGAATAATGAAAAGAAATTTATATCACTGTTGGATCAAAAATGATACAGATGAACATAAGTGAAATTGTTAAGGATAAGTACTGAGATAAT
Organism: Echites panduratus; assembly: GCA_035221335.1. Taxonomy (NCBI): domain Eukaryota; kingdom Viridiplantae; phylum Streptophyta; class Magnoliopsida; order Gentianales; family Apocynaceae; genus Echites; species Echites panduratus. The sequence goes on along the minus strand of JAWZTD010052465.1, from coordinate 4,129 downwards.
AGAGCATAACCCCAACACTCATGAAGATCTCAATTAAAGATTTATCATCCAATTCTGTCCTATCAAACACTTTCAACTCCTCTGAAATTATTTTGTAACAGCCTTCCACAGTCCTTGTAACTTTCGGAATGATCTCATCCAGATCTTCCACAGATTGAAATTTGTTATCCCATCGAAATTCTCCATGTCATACTTTGTTGAAGATGTAGAAGCCATCTTAGCTTAATTGTATCTTGAAAACCTCACCTGATTCTTCATCTTGGGATCAAACTTGAATATCTCCTTCTTAATATATCACCCTTTTGATCAACCTCTCATCTAATCTGTTGGCAACTTTTTTTAATTTAACCAAATTCAGATCAGTGAGTTATGAGTCCACCATGCTTCTGCTACTCCAATAACTAGATCTGCTAACCTGGGAACCCTTAACCTGCCTACCTGGGATTCTAACAAGTTCTGAACTTGGGCTTTGATACCAATTGTTAGGGGGAAGAATAGCAAAAATCAATTTCACAATAACATAAAAAAGGTACAAGAGAAATCAACAATTCAGGATTTAAAAAAAGTTCGACTCCAAATTCCTATATTCTCAAACAAATCAGGGAATTTCAATATAGAATGAAATATTATAAAAAAATCTCCAATAACTATTATTTATAGGCACTAAACCTTGGATCTATACAAATCATAATCCAATTAGGATATGACTTTCCTAATCTCAATCTACCAGAAATATAATAACTCTTAATTCAATTCCAACTTCAGTTTATTTATCCAATGAGGATTCCTACTATATTTCCTAATTTAATTAAGAAGACAATACTACCTAACATGTTTTTTAAACTTGATCTCTTGTTTTAAGTCTAGAATGTTTCTAAGGAAATGGAGGGGACACTCAACTGTAGAAGTTGATACTGATCCGTGAAGAACCACTTTTAGACCAAAAAATGCTCATGATTCTATCTTTTCAGGCTCCACAGTATTTCTCCGATATGTGAGGCTTCACCACAAAGTCCACACAAGCCATTACTTGATCTGTAAGCATTGATAGCTGGTATAGCTCTATGGCGGAAAAGAGTTCTTTGCAAGAGTTGATTTTGGAACTGGAATAGGATCATCATTAGCAATCTCAGTTGCTGGTTCTTATTCAATGTTGGTAGATATAACGGACTACTTGAAGCTTGAGGGTAAAAACATCATTTGGTGGATCCAAAGTAATGTCTTTCCCAAATCCTCACTATTTCTTACTTTTTATATCTCTCACATTACTTTGTTTTTGGAGGGGACTTGTCATATTTATAGAACATTTTCTCAGTGGAGCAAAGGACTTTCGATGTGGGATGCGTTGAACTACAACAACCTTGGCAAGTCCTAAACTGACCATATTGAATGACAATTATTTTGTGACTGATTGAGTTATTTGATATAAATTTATATATCACTGTTTGTAGAACAAGTATTAATTCTATATATGATGTTCACATATATAATGCTGTAATTATTTGTATTTTGTGTGTAAATACACCATAGTTGCTTCATCAAGCTTCAAAGGGACTTCAATAATCGAAGCCAGAGCGAAGAACATCTGCAGGAGAAAAAGATGAACTGGCAACCCCGAAAGTGCTATCCATTCTTCTACAACTGAAGGATATGAGGATGTATGAAAATTTGACTTCCATTTGAACACTCTCATAGGGAACTTGGTGAAGAGTCCAGACACACTTCAACCATAGTCTTTCATACACTATAACAAAAAATGATTTTTAATGCCAATTAATTAATGACAATTAAACATTTGCCTCCATTTTAATATCTTATACATAAATATATTGGCATTAGATGAATTGCCATTAATGATTAATATTTTCTGCCAATTAAAACTATTGCCCATAAAAAGTTCAATACATAATTTAAATTATGCTTATGCCAAAAGTTACTCCTTACGAATTTATTTTGACTTAACTTAAAATATAATTTTCTATTAATAAGTATTTAAGTGAAAAAAAATATTGTTTGTTTAGGCTTATGAAAAAAGAAAGTTGTAATCTATAAAATAAAAATTTATTTATATAATATATAATATAATATATTTTTATTTAATTTTTTATTTAAATATATTATATATATTGTACAAAATAAACTATCTTTCTTTGTCTTGTCCTAATTTTGTTTCTCTCAAATTCTCAATTCCAGTTTCTAACCGGTTTAGCATCCTCTGTCTCTCAGTCTCTCCTTCTCTCCCGTTCACTCAAACTCTCATCATTCTTGCCAAAACCGAGCATGATTCTATCTCTATTGAGCACTTGTATGGCATAAGTACAAGTGGCACTGGTATCAAACCTTTTCTTTTTAGTTCCTCATCTGCATTGGTATTGTATCTCCTACCACGGCTAACCCCTTGCCGTCACTGACCCTTTCCGGCTCCGATCCTTGCTGCTACTGACTCCCTTTACTCCAGTGATTACAGTCTAGTGCTGACCAAATGCTCACAGGTTCTTAGTCCTAACTCCTTACACTGGTACTCATTTAGACTTTATTTAATTAGCCACTAAACATACGGGAATAATAGAAAATTCATAATAGGTTCACTCGGTTACTCATTTAGGTTCCAGAAAGTGTTTTGGTGTTTTGTTTGATATAGCAATGTAAGATCAGGAGTATTAAGAATAAAAAATTCATTAACATACAATTTGACTTAAATCTTCAAAATAGCATTTTAATAACAACTTTTTTTGGTTTATGTTGCTATTAAGTTTTCCAGACTAACTGGAAGTTTGCAATCTTCTTGCACAACTGCCTTGTGGAATATCTTGTGTCAGTTAAGTATGCTATTTCCTGACATTACTGCTATCATTCCACAAGTAAGAGATCTTTGTAGGAACTCAATCATGAAATGAAATGTAAAAGCTGAACAAAATAACATTGTATTAGGAAAAGAGCATAATCACCTATTTTCATTGGTTAATGTGCCTCTCTTCTTTGCATCATCAATAGTTAATCTTCATGTGATCACTGTTCCCCACTGCCGTATGTTTCTCCTTCACCAGTCATTTTCTTCATCGCTGTTGTCGTAAATTGCTTCTTATGGAAATCGTTAGCTTCAGGATTTATAAATTTTCGTTTTTGAATCAATTTCTTCTTTTCCATTTCTATTTGTTAATATTTGCTCAATTGATATGTGGAAATTTTTTAATAAAGAAACATAACAAATAATTCAGTATTAGAATATTAAAGATTTGGTACAGATTATTTTGGGAATTTTTTCTACTTTTAATGGCAATAGAAATTGCCCTTTAAAATCATAAATAAATTGAAGCAATGAATGTAAATTTAATGGCAATTGAAATGACTACAAAGATTAGTCAGACTTTTAATGGTAATTAAATTAATATTATGGCTAGCAAAAACATTTATCGACCCCATACACAATCGCCATTGAATCAATTGCCGGTAAATATTTTACCAGCAATTGTTATTGCAATTAACACTCACTTCTGCTGTAGTGTATAGTCATCTTTCTGTTTCAGTTGAATTAGGATATGTCTAATGTCCAGCCAACCCAATTTGGAACGTCCCTTTAGTCCAATAGTGTGGAAATCCTTACATGTAGTCTCGATGGATGGCTTACCGTGAGTGAACGGTCTTGATAACTGCTAAACTTCTTCAGATGATAGGAATAGTGTCGGTACTTCTTTGTAAGAATCAATCTTCTTGATGAAACAGTCAGTGATAAAAGAGTTTTGAAGAGGCAAGAAAAGGACTTTCTTTCCCATGTCGAGGTGTGCCTGCGGTTTCTCCTAACACTAATAGAAAAATTCCCTATAGAAATGGATTTTGGCAATAAAAAATTTCCATTTCTATCAGATTTTCTAACGAATCTGTAAAAATAGACAACAATTAAGGACAATAGAGTATCAATGAATTTAGAAACGTATTTATAAAGAAAAACATTCTCTTTCTATTTTTGCACATCCATGAATAGAGATTGTGGGTTTTGATAGTCAAAAATGGAAGCAAACATGGAGGCCACCAAAAATTAGGCAAGAAAATTATTGGTCAAAATTAGGCAAAAATTAGGTTGCCAACCTTCAATTGTCAAAAATGGAGGATGAAGGATGCAAACAACCCC
>JAWZTD010052455.1:0-10645 GCA_035221335.1 Echites panduratus | reverse complement strand
TAATGAACATCGGTGGCCAGGAGAGTGTGCCTCTCTACCATCCACACACAGAGAGAGTGAATTTCACACACATAGTTGACAGAAAAAAAAAAATGAAACACACCTGGCACTGGCAGCAAGCCAGAGAGGAAGCTTTGAGACTGAGAGCAGAGGACTGAGAGAGGGATAGAGGGAGACTGTCGGTGAGGAGGAGTGGTGATTGGTGAGTGAGGGTCGAGAGGAAGAGAGAAAAATTTACTTGATTAGGGATTGGATTTGGATATCAGATTGGCAAGACTGAATTTAGGGGAAAGAAAATATTTATTTAATTTTCAATTAGTCCTTTAGTTTTTAATTTCAGTCAATTTGGCTCAATTTTTTTTTAATACTCTAAACCGTCCGGTCTGATAGTGAACCGACCGGTTCACCGGTTAAATTGGCCGGTCCATAACTGTTTTAACTAAATTGAACGGTTTTAATTTAAAACGGTTTTTACATATGAACCGAGCTGACCAGTGAACCGGTTCCCGGTCTGGCCGGTCCGGTCTACAAAACCTTGGCTAGTATAATACTAGTTTCAATTAAAGAATAATAATATTTAGAATGTTTGGTCTAAGTTGTTTTTTTCTTTAATATTGTCAAATAATTGGAACGATTTTTTTTTTATAACTGGTGTCAAGGTCAGTTTCACACATGCACTCGACTCTATCACTAGTAACTGCAAATTTTCATGGTTAGAATTTACAAAATTAGAATGATTTTGATACAATGTAAAGATTGTGACTCAAATCAGTTAAAATTAAACTGAAATTAAATTTGAGAAAGATATTCTTGTTGCGAAATTTAATTTTATTAATTTTCTTTCATTTAGCTTACACAAGTCCAGTTTAGTGGGCAGAGCTTGAATCAAGATTGAACTAAACTTCACAGTTTTCTATGTATTCTATTTAAATGAGCCCAAACTCAAACTTCCAAGCCTTTGAAATTTGTCATAAAGTGAGCTCACGCCTGGAAGGACAAGGGTCCTACGGGGCCCTAATGTAGGGACAGGCCTTGCCATCAGAAGTTAATGGGCAAATCTTTGAATACAAGTCAATTGAGATACATCCATCGATTTACATCCTTCACAAGAGATATCCCTTGGGTTGGGGATCTCAACCTTTTTTTTAAAAGAAATATAAACAAACAAGCTCGAGCATTATATTTGAGTCCCACTTGACTTGTTTATGCTAGGATAGTATTTGTCATGGAGAAAAATATGACATGGATAGAAGTCGGCATTGATTTTTCTTTTTTAATTTATACATTTGTAATAATTAATTATAAAGGTAGACAGTTTCTCATTAAAGTCCTACCATAAAATAATAATTAAAAAAATATATAAATACTATAGTGGACATAGTTTCCCAGTTTACAATGGATGACTATTTAAAACTTTAATAGAGATTTAAGTCCTTAAAAAAATTGTTGTATAAAAAAATTATTTTCAAGTTTTAAAATTATATTATCATAAGGTTTATTTTTTTACGATTTTAGTTTATAAAATATATTGTAAAAAATAATTTTTTTATAAATGATTTTTTTAGGGAGTTAAGTCTATGTTAAAGTTTTTAACGGGCAATGGACAACTATGTCCAATATATCATTCCTCATATTTGAAATTGTTATAGAATACTACGGAGCACGCCTTATAGAGTGTTTTAATTAAATCTGTAGCTGTTAAAGTTGACGGTGAACTGTCCTTTTTCTTTAAATAAAAAATAAAATTTAATCAAATACTCTTAGAATTTAACTTATCTTTTTGAATTTAATTTATAAAATATATTTATAAAAAATAATATTTATAAAAGAATTTAACATTTTTAACTGTTGATATAACGGTTGAGTATTAGAGATTTAATGGAAACACTAATGATGGGCGATGTTGAAAACTTTAATATTGGTGCCCCCGTAAACTTACTAACTTCTCTCCCTTGTCTTCCGGGCACCACTGATTCAGAATTCATCAATTCATTTGGATTTGAAGGATTCTTAACCCAACATTATCGAGGAGATTGATCAAATACATTTCTGATTATTTTGTTTTCTTTCGATTTCCATTTTCAATGCTTAGGTAGGTCTTCAATGCCATCTATTATTTACTGGTTATGAAGAATATAAAATATATTTGTGAAATATCAATATAAAAAATTGATATGTGAATCATGGCATTATATTTAATATTTGAGAGAAATTTTATTGAAAATAATATATATTATCAGATGTAAAAATAAAACAAATATCTTCAATAGCTCAGTTTTTTTTTAATAAAACCACCTGGGGATGGGGGCTTTGTCAGAACTCTACCTATTTATTTCAATAAAAGTATACAAGAGGGGCAAAGCCCTTTGAAGAAAAGCTGGTGTCCAAACCTCTTCTTACAATAGTCTACTAAAAGCTTCCTAAACATGTCTTAGGTATGGGACATGCATGCTTTCCAGGTGACATAGGCCCTGAGCAAACCGGGGTAGGGTACTTAAAGCATGAAAAGAATGATCAAATGTAGTTGTGCATGCCAGGTTTGCTAAAAAATCTGTAATTTTGTTTGCCTCCCTATATACAAATATGATGTCATGATTTCCCTCTATCATGTAGCGTTGGATGGACCTCATCTCTTTGAAAATATGCCATGGAAATTCCACTGCTCCTTGCACCATTTGAACTATTGCTGCTGAGTCTATTTGAACCTGAACTCCATTCCAACCTTTTCTATGACAAAGTTGTAATCCAATAAGAAGTGCTGAAATTTCTGCTTCAAAGTTTGTCTTGTTCCCTAGTGTCTTGGAGAATGTGACCATGAACCTTCCATTTTTATCCCGAACAATCCCACCTACACCTGAGAGACCGGGGTTCCCTTTTGATGCGCCATCTACTTTTAGAATTGTTGTAGTATCTTCCTCTTGCCACCATCTAACTGTCGTGCATAGATGTCGCCTAGGAGTAGGTTGCAAGCCCAATATATCATGCAAGCCAGGAATGTGAAATGATGCATGAAAAATACTCAATTTGCCCAATATTCTGCAAATGATTTTGTCACCTGAGTGTGACTTGCCTTCATAGAACCAACTGCATCTAGATAACCAAATTTCATTACAAATGAGAGAAGGTAGAAGCTTGAACAAAATTCCCTTTGAAAGTCCCCATCTAAGCCATGCATTCATCATTCCAATAATGGAACATATGCCTGTGATGTTGTGGTTAATAGTTGCTGCAAAGAATGACCAAACACTCCATGCTTTATAGCAAGTAACGAATAAGTGATCAAAAGTTTCTATGTGCTGCACACAGTGACATCTAGAAGGTAAATGAAATCCCATATGCATTCTTTTAGAGTCCAAAGGGGGAAAAAATTTCTGCAATTTCCACATGAAAATAGATGTAGATAAAGGAATGATCCCATTTTGAAACTTGAAGGGTGTACCTTGGAGATTGCTTTCAAACAACCTTAGATAAGATGCTAGTGTAAATTTCCCATTATGGTTGAGCATCCAAATATATTTGTCTTCAGTTGGAGGGCTCGGGATGCAGAAGTCTTGCCAGATGGTTAGAGAGATATGAGGAAATAGTTGAGCAAGATACGTAATGTTAAATTCTCCATGATTGATGACGTCTACAACTCTTAATTTGAAGTCCATTACACATTTGTTGTTTTCATCGAGTCGACCATCTAGCAGTCAATTTTCATATAGAAGAGAGAAATCCCCTTTCCCCAGAAGCACTGCAATGTTAGGTTCTGCATCGTCTTTGGCTAAACGCAATCTTCGCCAAATATGTGAACCAACATTTATCATTGGAGAGCCCAGATGGAAGTTGTATTTCATCCTCACATGCCTCTCCCAAAGTGATTGACCTTATTCTGAAACGCCACCACAGTTGGAAACCGTAAGCTTTGATGTAATTTTCCAAAGAATGTACCTGTAATCCTTCTTTCTCAAATGGAAATTTGACTCCATTTACACTAGTGTCATCTTGAGCCAAATTCAGTGGAACCCCAGAGACTTATGTTTGTCTATCTCTCTTATGACATTTAATGGAAGATTTATTACTGCCAATAAGTAAGTTGCCATTATGTTCAGAACATGTCGGATAAGAATCAATCTACCTCCTACAGTGAGGAATTTTATCTGCCAACCTGCTATCTTGCCTCTGATCTTTTGAATTAAAGGCTAAAAATAAGAGATCCTGCCTCTTCCTGGGTAAATTGGACATCCAAAATAAATAGCTGGGGATTGTTTCAGCATACAACCTACCAGATCCTTGAGAAAAAATTGTCTCCTTCTTCGAATGAAATCATTCAAATACATGGAGCTCTTATGAAAATTAATCTTCTGTTTGGAACAATCCTGGTAATAATCTAAGAAGCTTAGGAGAAATTTAAGCTCTTTCTTGAGGCCTCTTGTGAATATTATGATGTCGTCTGCAAAAGTCAATTGAGATACAGGTAATCTAATTTTATCAGATATATAATCCCCCATTTTTCCACTGTCCAGTAATTTATTCAATCCCTTAGATAGTACCTCAGCTGCAAGGATGAACAAAGTTGGTGATAAAGGATCTCCCTGTCGGAGTCCCCTACTTGATTTGAACAAATCACATAAGCGTCCATTAATTATAAGTGAGAAATTGTTATTTGTATGACAATTATGAATTAGATGGATGAAATGAACATTAAAACAAAATTTTTCCAGGATATGTAGCAGAAAATCCCATGAGACTCTATGAAAGGCTTTAAGCATGTCCAATTTGAGCAACAAATTTCCTCCCCGACAACGTTTGTTAAAAAAATTGAACTAGTTCAAAGGCTAACAGAATATTGTCTGCAATATTTCTACCACTCACGAAACCTCCTTGATTGTCACTGATAATATAAGGTAGAAGAGGAGCAAGTCTGAGAGATATGACCTTACCCAAAATTTTTGATGTGAAGCTGCATAAGCTTATAGGTCGAAAGTCAGCAAACGAGGCTGGATTATCTACCTTCGGATTGAGGATAATTTGAGTGGGTGTGAATTGTTGAGGGATTGTGACTCCAGCCCAAAAATCTTGTACTGCCTGTACAACATCAGCACCAATTATATCCTAGAATGTAGTGTAAAAAATGCCTAGGAAGCCATCTACCCCTGGTGCACTGTCTTTATTCAGAGAGAACATTGCTTTCTTAACCTCATCCGGTGTAGGTAATTTGTCTCAAAGGATATAAGCCTTGGTATGTCCTTGGTGAATATTTTCGGGTTGTTCATGCATCCAATGTCAGCCTTTAACAGTTTTGAATAAAATTGGACAGCTTCATTCTCGATTTCTTTAATGTATGTAAGCCAGACTCCCTCTTCCTTTTGAATTTTGGTAATATGATAATTGCTTTTCCGGGTGTGCCAAATCTTAGAGAAAAAAGAAGTATTACCTTCTCCTTCCTGCAACCATTTTACTCTAGATTTTTGTCTAAAAAAATCTCTTGATTTTTAGAGTGATAGGCAAGGGTTGCCTTTGCTCTGTGGTAAGCCTCTCGGTGCTCTATGGAACTATCCCTGATGTAATCTTCCACACATTTACAGAATTCCTCTTCTTCTTTCTTGACATTTGAATGTATGTTCCCAAATACCTCCTTATTCCAAATCTTTAAGTCCTGTTTTAATCGAAGGATTTTTGAAGCTAGAGCCCTCATATCAGCTCCATGGATTTCTTGTTGCCATGATTGTCTCACAACATTGTGGAAGTCTTTGTTTTTGTAACTATGCTGATTGGAACCGAAAGAGTTTCAGCCCTAGGGTTGTTGTTGTCACTAGTTTAACCAATATGGGGCATTGATCAGAAGGGAATTTGTTAAGATGCTCCACACTAGAGCTCTAAAAAACTTGTAACCAACGTTCATCAACCATGACTCTATCTAGTCGTCTCCATAAAGGAGGGTATGCAGATCTATACCAGGTATATAGACTGCCTCTGAATGGAATGTCAAATAAAGCACAATTACCGATAGTATCATTGAATTCTCTAGTGGAGATTGTGGAGGGAGAGGATCCCAAGCTCTCCTCTGTTGAACGAACAGAGTTGAATCGCCACCGATAAGCCATGGAAGTTCATAAAGAGTACTCAGCTCCTCTAATTTTTGCCACAAATCCTTTCGGACAATATAGTTGCAGGCAGCATAAACAATTGAAATGAAGCAATCCTTGTCAAAAGCTCCTACAATCTTGCAAGTAATAAGATGGTTGTGATCCTTGATGACTTCCACTAAGGTTGTCTGGGGCCAAAAAATCCAAATTTTATTGCTCCTGTTAGAGTAGTGGTTTGGCAGGTGAAGTCGAAAGTCAAAATCTGAAATTTTACTTGCCATCACCATCGGTTCTATAACAGCCACCATAACTGGTTTATATTTCAATGTGTGAATTTTCAAACGACCAAAGGAGTTTGAGCCTCCTATACCTCTTATGTTCCAGAAAAGCAAATTCATGAGGAAGGTTGATTGCTGTGGACTTTACGACGGTTTTTAAACCTTGTTTCCATGGTCCTGGAGGGGATGACATTGTTCCTTTTTTCTGTTTCTTGAATCCGAGAAGTCTATGGAATGGGGGGAAGGACCACTTGCAGCTGAAGTTGATCAGTGTGAGTAATGTTTTGAGAGGTTCCACCATTGTCAAGTAGCTTAGGGTCAAAGGATGGGGAAGGAGCTAGAGAACGTGTTAAAGACTAAGGTTCTTGATCTTGGTTTTCTGGGTTGTTAGTGTGCAACTCTGAAGTTAACAAGGTTGCCAGCTACACTTCAACTACTTGAGGAGATTGGTGCGTTTCTACAATGGCTGAAGTGGAGTGTTGTTCCACTATGTTGATTACACGTGAGCTTGGAGAAGTTGGAGCCTGGGTGGAATTGATTGGTAATGGATTGTGGGCCTCGTGTGTTGGAATTTCCAGCTTTTCCATTGTTGGCATATTTTGATAACGTGAATTGTCTTCTTTTCCATGCTTTTGAGAAACGTTGTAGCCCATAATGCAAAGTAAGTCTTGTGGAGTGTGATCTTTTGCTAAAGTGGTCTGTTTGTCTGCCAAATACTTTTGTTTTTCAAGAAAGTGGGTGTTGAGTGCCGCATAGAGTCCATGGTTGGAGTTTCCACAGCTGTTTGCCCGGACTTTATGTCCGTGAAAATGAGAAGGTCTTCAGGCACCGTCGATTCCTTTGTTTTCCAGATTGTTAATTCTTTAACTGGAGTATTGATATTTTTCTCTTGTTGCTTTGTCTTCATAGATGGTTTTAAGGCTCTGCATTCGCTTTCTTGATGACCAATTTTATGGCAATATTGACAGTACCGGGGATGGTGTTCATACTTCATCGGTTGCCAAAAACCTGTCTCCTTGATTGATCCATATTCTTTTGATAGGCTCTTTTAATAAATCCAGTTCAATGCATACTCGGGCAATACTAGGCCTGGAGAGATTTGCAGTCCGTGCATCTATTCTGAGCCGTTTGCCTATTATGGAGGCGAATAAATATAATATTTCCTTCCTGAAGAGATGAATTGGTAGTTCAGGGAAATAGATCCATGCAGGGACGACTGAAGGTTCCTCTTGCACATGGAAGTTTGGTGTCCATTTGAGGATGCGCACAGGGATTCCATTGAGTGACCAAATGCCTTTCAACCACAATCTGCAGTAGTGCTCTTCCAGTGAAACTTGGATGAGAATGTGTCTGCTATCTAGCAGACCAATTGAATGAGACCCTTTTAGGCCAATAGTTTGAAAGGACTTCCTGATGACTTCTAGAGAGGGTTTTCCATGGGAGAATTTTCCCACAAGAGCGTGTTTGAAAGGTTGTGCTAAGGAGTCTATTTCGGAAATAGAAAAGAAGAAGGCTGGCTCTCCTTTGTGAAATTGAGGTTGTTTGATTGGGAAAGAATTCTCAATATTTTTGGGTTTTTGAGTGAAAAGAGAAGAAAAGGATTTCTTCCTCCAAGGGTCTGCTTGAGGAGGTGTCTCCAACGGAGGTGGAGCCTCCTCCATCCTGAAAATCTCCTAAATCAGTTGCCATTTAGAGAGGAGGAGAACTTTCCTAAAGAGAGAGAGTCAGCAAACCAGCCGGACTACTGTAATTACTCCTTGTTCAGTTGGTTAAAAGCCTTTTACTTAAAATTAAGGACCAATGTTTAAATCTAATCTAAAGGAAAAATTTTTATTTTTAAGAATTTACATTCAAGACCAATAATCTAAAAAATAAAAAGATGGAGTACCAAAAGAGATTTTAAAAAAAAATTAAGACCAAATGTGCAAAAAAAATGAGAAGACAAAAAATGATAATCTATCATTTGTGGGGTATGATTTTTTTTTTTTTTTAAAAGTGAAGTTTCTAATATACCCTTCTCATTCCAATGGAAAAACATGGGTAAAAACAAGTTTTTTGACCAAATGTGCCAAAAAAAAGTTTGACAACAAAAATAGACAAAATAAAACAATATAGTTTAATGATTATAAATTAAAATTGTTGGATGACCAAAGAAGAAAAAATAAAATATTTTGAACTAAAACATATAAAACAAAAATAATTTTTAAATTAAAAGTACCAATAATTCATTTTTTGTAATAAATAAAAAATTCAACCTTATTGTCATACAGCAGATCATTGTGTGGGATCCAATTAGTTGGTTTTGGTGGAAACAATAATAAAAATACATGGTAAAAGTCACAAGTTAACAGTAAAATAGCATTCACAAATTCAAGAATAATGCCTAGCTATCACAACCATTTTCATGTGCGTACTGAGGTCTCTTGAGGTTTATAATTATAACAAAAAAAAAAATATATATCAAAAAAGTTCTAGCATCTATGACTATACATGCAACAACCATCTGACAAACCTTGAGGAATTGAATTAGTTATTAATAGGAAAATGCTTCTTTTCCAAACTTATATATTTACCCATTCGCCCAGACCCCATTCAGACGAATGAGTATCTGACCAGACCCAGCCCCAAAACTCGTTGAACCAGTCCGGTTGCCATTGTTACGTGAAATAAAGCTCTCACTCTTGTCACTGTTGTTCTTCTTTTCTGCTCAAGCCGCCATTGATGTGAATAAAAAGATGACGTGTTAGTAGTTTTTAGAAGTTTTCTATTAGTTATATAATTTTAGCAATTGGGTTGATTTCTCTTCTATTCTCCCTGCAATTTCTTGATAGTTTTGAGAATTGATTTTTTTTTTAATCAAATCGAACTCAATAAATGATCGGCCAAACTGACCTGACTTAATCAAATCGGACTCAATCTGACACCTTCAAGCGATGGCAAAATGACCTGACTTAATAAGCAATCAAATTGGTCTGATTCTTTTGGGACTGATATTATCTGCCAGATTTTATAAAGTAGACCCAGGCAGAGGGCTGTCTGGATGTGGAGTTAGCTAAAGACCTAGCCTGTTTAGAAAAAAACCAACCTACCCTAGCCCTTTCTTATTTCTTTTAAAAAATTAATATTATATATATTCTAAACCCTAATCTGATAATTTTCTTTTCTTTTCTTCTCTCTCGCCACTAACCGCTCTTCTTTCTCTCTACATTGTCGCCGCTATACGACTATCGCACGACCTCCGCTCAAGACTTATTGCTCACCCACCGCTCTACTGCCGCAAGAGCTCTCCATAGTCCACACCCCTTTATCTCTGCTTCCTATTCTTCATCTCTCAGGTATTTTAGTGGCTACTTCATCTCTATTTGTATTCTTGAAATACTTATGATGTGTTGATTTGCTGAGCGTGAGTGTTGACAGTAATACAATTGCATCCCCCCCTTTATTCTTCCTTGATCTGTTATGAAAAGAAAAAAAAAGGATCATGATCTGTTAATGGAAAAAAGGTAAAAGATTGATGTGGAAACATTTCATTGAATTTATGGCAAAACTTCTTTGTCCTTTTCCTTTATCTTTTTATATATGTATAGATACTTAATTAAGTGTGTATATATATGATCCAGATTAATTAATTTGATTGAAATTATGATAATATTTTATTCTATAATTTAACTAAAATGAATTTTACCAATTATAAAAAGATAATATTTAATGTATTAAACAGTTTTAAAAGATTAGAATTTTTGTTGTTTATTAATATGGATTTTTAATTTTTTTGAAACAAGTCGGTCGGATCATGAGTCAACCAAAACATGTTAATCCACCTATAACACAGTAGGACGGGTCAGAACGGAGCAGGTCAGACCTAGTAGGAATAAGACAATTTGGATTAGGAGACCCATGGTAGGTCAGAGGGCTCCATGACAGAATTTGATTTTTATAAAAGTTACCTATTTATCTTTCTTATTAATGTGATTAATGATGTTACTATTAAGCAAGTTGATGTAAATCCTTCAAATTAAGGAGATTGATCCAAACATATGAGATCATTTTGGATAAAAACCTGAAATGAGAAATTTCAATTTTGAATAACTTGAAATAGAAATAAATGATTTGTGTATATTTAAGCTAAGTTTATGGCTAAGTTTATGTCTCTTTTTATGCCATTAATTTAATTAACTTAGCTTAATTATGTTAATTAAGAAATATTTCACTTTCATCCACATTATTTTTGTTTGTAGGAATAAATCAAGGAAAAGAGAAGACAAAAAGGAGGAAATCAAGGAAAAGATGAGACCA
>JAWZTD010052454.1:2545-36907 GCA_035221335.1 Echites panduratus | reverse complement strand
AACTGGAAAAGTAGACCAACAAAATCCCTAAGTTGAAGAGCAAAGTCAAGGCCAAAAAAACTGAGATCAAGACTCTTAAGGAAGAGATCAAGGCTTTGAAGGAGAAGCTTTACAGTGCCCATCATGACACTAATGTGGCAGAAGAGTATATTGGGAAAGTTGTTTAACTTTATTCTTGTAAAGCTAACTTTTGTAACCTAGATAATAGAAGTCTTCTGATAAATGAATATTCAATTCATTATCCTTCTTCTGAAAATTTATTTAATGATATCTCTCTTGTCAATGTACTTGGAATATTTAAATAATTCCTGAATTGGAAATGAAACTGAGAGATAATAATAGACTAAAAACTGAAATATCAAGATCATATAACAGACTGAAGACTAAAGGATCATGATCATGATTCCTGAGTTTGGTTGTGTTGTTATGCCATACTTGAAAACTTTAAATAACAACAAAAGGTTTTCACAGCATTTGGAAACCCGATACCCTTGGAAACATTAAGTTCATTTGGAAAACTGATGATCCACAATAATAAAAATCCTTGGTGGAAATTATATAGCATGGGTTGGACGGTGAGAATCAAAAGTTTAGAACTATTGCAGTTCTTCCTGTTGTTATGTATCCCAATGTTGTTAAGAACTTTCAGTTCAATGCAAATACAGAGGCAAACTACTATATAAAAGTAGCAAGATATATACCTATTCTTGGGGAAAGATATTGTCCATTGACTGATGA
The DNA here is from genome assembly GCA_035221335.1 of Echites panduratus. Classification (NCBI taxonomy): domain Eukaryota; kingdom Viridiplantae; phylum Streptophyta; class Magnoliopsida; order Gentianales; family Apocynaceae; genus Echites; species Echites panduratus. Next base: position 36,169 of record JAWZTD010052454.1, on the reverse strand, counting down.
AGAGGTGGATGCCATGTTTCCAATGGAGGGATACAAAACCTTGGATTCCCTAGCTTCATATGTGTCAATCAGAACACCAATTAAGACTCTATTATGTTCTATCCCAGGAGAGAATCATGATCAGCAGTTTGATGTTCCTAAAAGGATGCTTGGTGGGCTGCCATTCATGAAGCCTGAAAATTACCAATATTTTGGTGCCTTGTTGGGTGAAGAAATGAAGAAAATTGGGCTGAGAGTGATGAAGTTAATCATTTCCTGAATGACATCCTTTCAGAATTCTTCTTATCATAATATGAAGGTGAAAACCAAATTGCACAATCCTTACCAAAGGAAGAAATCTTGAAGCATATTTTATCAAAAAATGATCAAAACCAGAAAGACAGAAAACCAGAATCATTTGTCATACATAGAACTTTTTCAAGTTATAAGTATTCCATTGTCTTAAAAGCTTGTGGCTGTTTAAATCAGAAAGAATGTAACTCCCATTCTCTCTTGCTTCCACAACAAGATATGGACCTTCCCATCTTTAATCAAGTTTTCCCAGATTTCCTTGTTTGGCTACATCAACATTTTTCAAAACAAGATCACCTTCTTGGAATCTTCTGGGTTTAACTTTACTGTTATACCTGGATGCAATTATTCTTTTATAAGACTGATCATTTTGAAATATTTTAGATCTGATTTCATCTATCAAGTCCAATTATTATGTCCTTCTGTTTATCTGATTTTCTTCAAAATCATATTGCATCATCCTGAAAGATGGTTCTCCAACTTCAACTGGTTGTAATACTTCTACTCCAAAACATAAACTTAATGGAGTTTCACCAGTTCCAGTCCTTGGAGTTGTCGTGTAAGCCCACAACACTTTGGGAATTTCTTCTACCCAATTTTTATTGTATCTTCCAAGATTTTTCTTGATTCTTTGTAGCAAAGTTCTATTACTCACTTCTGCTAACCCATTTGTTTGTGGATACCCAATTGAAGTTATTCTTTGCTCAATACCAAGATTTTCGCAAAAATCTTTGAATGGACTTCCCACAAATTGTCGTCCATTATTAGAAATTATAACTCTTGGAATACCAAACCTGCAGACAATGCATCTCCACACAAAGGACTGGACTTTCTTTCATGTTATAATACTTACTGCCTCAGCTTCAATCCATCGGGTAAAATATTCGACTGCAACAATGAGGAACTACAGGCCTCCTGTTGCTTTGGGAAATGGACCAAGGATATCAATTCCCCACATGTCAGATGGGATTAAATCTGAAGTAGGATGATAATTGAAAGTTACTTTTATTTTTCTGGCAATCAGGACATTTCCTGGCATGATCCTCTACATTAGCTGTCATTGTTGGCCAGTAATACCCTTGACGAAGTATCCTTTTAGCCTGAATTCTTGCAGAAGTATGTCCTCCACATATTCCTTTATGGACTTCAGCTAGAACATAAGAATGTTCTTGAGGACCAAGACACTTTAATAGAGGCCAAGTGTATGATCTTTTATATAGCTGCCTCTCCTTCAGAATATATTTTGGAGCCCATCTTCTAACTTTCGTAGCCGGAACTTTATCAATGGGGAGTGTCCCATCATTTAAAAAGAAATTGTTGGAGCTCTATAGTCAGTTCTTGAATCATTGACATAACATTCCTGCTGAATAACAAATTTAGTAGTGATATCTTCTAGAGTATAATGAAACCTAGGAGTGTTTTCATTTGTGCCTAATTTAGACAACTCATCCGCATATGCATTTTCTCCTCAGGGAATATGCTCAATAGAAAACTGATCAAATTGATTAGTCAGTTGTTTTATCTTTTCTAAATATTTCTTCATACTTCATCTTTAGTTTCAGTTTGACCTAAAACATGTCCCAAAATTACCTGAGAATCTACTCTTACCAGGAGTTTCCTGATGCTTAATTGATTTGCCAACCGAAGCCCTGACAATAAAGCTTCATTATTTGAAGGTTGAATCCCGAACCTGACAACCAATGGGATTTTTTCCCCTTTCAGGTTTATTAAAAGAACTCCTACTCCTGACTTGTCTGTTTTAGTGGATCCATCTGTATGCATGATTCACGTATTTGCGTCAGGAATAAGAGAAATTTCTGGGTGGATAGAAGCTTCTCTAGTACATTCTTCAACAAAATCAGCTAAAACTTGAGCTTTAATGGTTTTTCTTGGTTCAAAATGAATTTCATATCCTGATAATTCCAAAGCCCATTTCATTGTCCTTCCGGAAATTTCAGGTTTGTTGAACACCTGCCTGAGAGGAGCATTTGTCATTATTGTAATTATATGATTTTGGAAATATGGACGAAGTCTTCTAGCAGTCAAAACCACATCATAAATCACTTCTCCACTTCAGGATATTTTATTTCAACGCCATGCAACAGCTTGCTTACATAAAATATGAGAAGTTGCTTTCCTTCCCTTTCACAAAGTAAAAGAGAACTCACAGCTTTTTCACTTTGTGCTAAGTAAAGCTGAAGAGGTTCTCCTGTTTGAGGAGTTGTGAGCAATGGAGGTTTAGCCAAGTATGTTTTAAGCTTTTCAAATGCTAACTGACATTCAGGAGTCCACTCAAATTTATTGGGTTTTTGAGAAGATTGTAAAATTTTTCTCCTTTATCAACAAGCCTTGAAATGAACCTTCCTACTGCTGCCATCTTACCAGCTAACCTCTGAACCTCTTTCACACTTTTGGGAAGATTCATATTCATCAATGCTTGAATCTTTTCAGGATTTGCCTCAATTCCTCTTGCAGATATCATGTATCCGAATAATTTTTCTGATTTCATAGCAAAAGTGCATTTTTCAGGATTCAAGTGCATTCCAGACAACTTCAAAGTTTGAAATACATTCTTGATGTCATAAAACAATGAAGAAGCTGTTCTGGATTTGATGATCATATAATCAACATAAACTTCTATGTTTCTCTCGATATGATCTTCGAAGATCTTATCCACCATTTTCTGGAATTCAGCTCCAGCATTTTTAAGTCCAACAGGCATCCTTTTGTAACAAAATGTGCCTTCTTCTGTTATAAAAGAGGTCTTGGGCTTATCTTCCTCAGCCATCAGGATTTGATGATATCCCTTGTAAGCATCCAGAAAGCATAGACACTCAAATCCAGATATGGAATCTACCAGATTATCTATTCTGGGTAACGGATAAGAATCTTTCAGGCAAAATTTGTTCAATGTGGCACTGAAGTCAACCTAAACTAGAAAGCTTTTAGGAAGGATTCCTGTTACCTACCGTAGGACCTCCGTCCCCATGCACATCCTCCACTATCCATTTGGCTTTTTCACCACCACAGGATTTGCAAGCCACTCAGGATATTGAATTTCTTCAATAATACGTGCATCACATAGAGCATTAACTTCTTTTTTGATAACTTCGATTCTGTCCGAAGCGTATGCCCTTTTCTTCTGCTTGATTATCTTGGTGTTAGGTATCAAACCAACTCTACGCTCAGCAACAAAAGGATGAAAATCTTTTAGGTCAATTGGCGTTCATCCAAAAGCATTTAAATTTTCTGTTAGGAATTTTTTCAGTTCCGGACCAAGGTCATCAGAAAGAGATTTCCCAATTTTAATTCCTTTTTCCTTGAAATAAGGGTTGGGATAATACACTTCAAAATTGTCAGAAACATGAATTCTTTCCTGATTGTCGAGTCTAGGATTGAGAACTGGATCATCTTTAGGAGCTTTTCCTTCAGGATTTGCATTTCCTTACGAGGTTTTATTCAAATAACATTTTGTAGCGGTTTGTTGATCTCTATGAATAGTGAAAGTTATAGATATTCCCATCACAATTAATGAATAGTTGGGGAGATCAACAAGGGTGTTGAGGGTAACGAAGCCAGGTCTGCCAAGTATTGCATTGTAAGAACTTGGCATATCAACCACAGCATATTCTAGATAAGCTCCAAAAGCATCTTCTCCAAATCTAGCCACTATCCGTAGGTTTACAACTCCTTGAATTTTGACTTAATCGCCAGTAAATCCAATCAAGTTCACACCTGACTCTTTCAAGGATTCTTTTGGGAGTTTCATCTTGTTGAAAGAAGATTTATATAGCACATTGACTGTGCTACCTAGTCAATCAGCACCTTCCTGACTGTGAAATCTCCAATTTGTATAGAAACAATTAGAGGATCATCTCCTCTCTTTTGTTTCTTGGAATAGTCAGAAAATCCTGAATGATCAATAGCATTTAGTTTCGCAACAGGTGGCTTATCTTCCTGAACCTTCTCCTTCTGTCTTTCTTCAGCTTTCTCGGCTATGAACTCCTTAAAATGGCCTTGCTGAATCGCCTTTTTGATTTGCTTCATCAAGTCAAAACACTGAAAGGTGTTATGACTAATATCCCGATGAAAGTGGCAGTACCTATTTGGGTCCCGTTTTTGTCATTGAGTCTAGATAGGCTTTAGGAATGTCAAAATCCTTGTTTTCTCCACTTTCATCAGAAGTTTAGCTCTTGGAATTTTCAGCAGAGTGGGTGTGAAATTAAAACCTTTCGGTTTTTTCCCATCAGTAGGTGCTCTTGGTGAGATCTCACAATGCCTTTTCTTGTCCTGAAAGGTTAATACAAGAATTGGTTTTTTCTCCTCTTATGCTTTTGCTAAAGAAAAAAAAAATCTTTGGCCTTGTTATCCTCTTCACCTCTGATGAGTGCTTCAAGAATAACCAGCATGCTGACTATGGTTTGCGAATTTTGCTCCACGAGTCGAGAGGTGATATATCCTTTTTTCAGCCCACTTCTGAAAGCTAATATGTAGGGCAAATCAGTTTTCTCTTCAATTTCGACTGCTTCATTATTGAAATGCATGAAATATTGTCGAGTGGACTCGTTAGGCTTTTGTTTGATCTTAAAAAGACTTTGTAAGTCCTTCTTGTATTTTCCACTGGCTTGAAAATTTTTGAGGAATAATTCATGAAGTTGCCTCCAGGAAGTAATCGATCCTTCAGGTAAAGACCTGAACCATGATATTGCTTTTTCTTGGTTAATGTCAAGTGAAAAGTTCTGCAGTACACATGATCTTCGTATGTGTATACTTCCATATATGCCGCAAAGTCCATCAATTGATGTTTTGACTCTGTTGTACTATCATATTTGGTCAGATTTGATGGTAGCTTAAAACCCGAAGGAATTGATCTTTGTCTAATTTCAACAGACAAATGTGATCCAACTAATTGTGCTCCTGTTGGAGTAGAAGGATAAGCAGTTGGTAGAAGATCCTGACAAACTTGAACTTCTTTGTCAAGAACTCTATCAGTGGTAGGACCAGCAAAGGTCCTTAGGTTTACATCATGGAGATGAGAGCTAGCCTTGTGGGCTCCCTCACTATCCTTATTTCTTTATTGGGACTGACCCCTACGTCTCAACAAATGATCCCTCAAATCTTCCTGTTGATTGAGGGAAGGAGGAACTCTAGATCTTTCCACGTCTCGTGCTAAAGGAGTTGAAGATGCTTCTGTGTCCCTTGATTTGCTGAGATGATGGCGAAGATCTTTTGAAGAGTGTTAAGTTTTGTGTGTCTTAGTTCCAGTGTTTTGAGATCTAGAACTAGAACTTCTGGACAAAGAGGCTACCAGTTGTTGTAGAGTGTGATTCATATGATAGAATAATTCACGGTCTACTTGGATTTGAGGTCTACCACCATTTGATGCATCTGCTATTGAAACCATTGGAATTAGTAGATCTACTGGCGTATTTTGTGTTGGCACAACATGTGATTGTATGTCTGTCATTTCAACATCCATACTTTCTTGGATACGCCTGGAACGCTTGGATGTTTTTCCCTTGTCCTTAGGTGGGCCAATTTCGTTATGGTAAGAAGACATTTTCAAGCCAAAAAAATTTTATGTTTTGATGAAGGAAGAAACTAAAGAATCAAAAAGAACTCAGCCCCAAGGTGGGCGCCAAGATGATGATGCCGAATTTGGACTGAGCAAAACCCAAAACGATTCCTTAGTTTCTCTGAGAAAATTATGATCTGTAGAGTGGCTTGAAGCAAGATTGTTTTGCCGCCTATGTATCTTCTTTTGCTTGAAAAAGAATCAAGCTAACGTAGTTCGTTATTGGGGTGGTTATGCCTTTTAATCAGCATTCCGTGACCACGTGCCCCTTTCTACAACTGCCCTCATTTTAATATGAGGAAATAGCACTTGGCTCCCCTAATTTTAATTTTAATTACCATAAAAGTAATGCAAAGGAATGATAAATCTTCTTTTAATGAAAAAGTAACTCATTTTCAGGAAAATCATTTTGTGCAGAAAATATTTTCCTAAAGAACTCATTCTACACTGAAACAAAGGTACCTTAATCCCTAAAATGAACCTAAGATTCTTGTATACAAGTATCTACGCATGATGCAGAGCACTGTTATAAAATACACTTACAGTTTCCCCTTGGATATGACGCACGGACTGTGAAGAATCTCTCTTCAACAATGCTATGGCTATAAGGAAGTCTTTTTACACGTTCCATATTTTGTAACTGAATCAAGAACAAAACATGCACTGGTTGAGCATACAATTTTTTTTCAATCAGCCGATGCAAAGGTTAAATTATAGATGCTAAAAAACATTTTCAAAGCTGAGCAAGGTGGTCACCTTGTTGTCAACTATCAATCGCTGAGGTCCTTGTTTGCATATTGTACCCAGAAGAGCTTGCTACTATAATTCAGTTTATAACTGCAAAACATAGTGAGGAAACAAAATTGACATGGAGATTTCAGTAAAGTATACAAATGTCAAAACTAAATGGAAGAACAACTTATTGCTTCATTAGTTCTTGCTGCATCTGATCTTATTTGTCTGATTAAAGTCATAAGGTTATTGCGCATAATATATAAAACAAGGACACACCGTAATGCAATTTTGTATACAGTAGAGTAAAGATATTCTAGTCAGCAAATTACTTGAGGATAAAGATATTCATCAAGTCAAACAAACACCATAAAACATCCAGATCTAAGAAAAAATCATTGAGAAAGAGTATAGACTGAGCTTGTCACCCCCATATATTTTTCTGAATAATGATTTTACCCAATCAACTCTAGGACTTTGATCTAGCTTGATTTTCCCATTTGGGTTACCTTCCATAACACCACTTCCCCAAAAGATGGTTCCCTGGCTAATTTTTAATATTCTTTGATGGAATCCTCTCACCTACAAGAAAATCAAGATGTTAATCCATTTCTTTATATTTGAAATCATTCAAGACGGAATAAAAATCGCAAAGGATAAATTTTACTATTCCATTGAAACCAGTGGTTTCAGCACCACTAGAACCAAATCCACTATTTCTGTAACAGCACCAAATATTGTATTAGATCCTTCCATTTAAACTGCAAAATAAACTTCTTGTGACATTCAATGTGTAGTAGCTGGGAACTGAAATCAAAGAAAAAAATCTTACTGTTTTTCCGAGATCACTGAAATAAAGTTTTATATCAGAGAATCCTTTACCGTCAATGTATTTACTGATGAGTTCGAATGTACGTAACTCAAGAACAGGAACATCTCGATGCAGCTACTCTTTACCACTACACGAGACCAGTAATAGAAATGAAAGCAGTGATCCTATTTCCATGACCATGTATGTTGCAAAAACCAATGCATTATTTTCTTTCTTTTTCAAATTTACCTGTTGATAAATATGAACTCACGGTATATTTGAAAGAGAGAGAAGAAAATTGAGCAGGCAACTGGAAGGATCAGAAAAAAATTTAGAGAGGATGAAGCAAAGTCATCATGAACAGATGTGAAGGCTGGTGGAGCAATGGGTTTCCTCTTTGCTATATATATTGCTCTTAATAAATACCTACAAAAAACAAATACAATGTCAGTAATGAAACAAATGGATCCACAGATCCAACAGAGAAGCATGAGAGGCATACCGTGAGCAATGTTCTGCACATTTAATAGATTCTGGTGCATATCCATGCATGTGTTACAAGGACACCATTGAGCTCTGCAGACATTTTTTAATGGTGCGTATCTGAATAAACAGATCCATTTAGAAGAAATATATATTTCTTCCCCTACTTGAGGGATCGTATGTGAAGAGGGATGAGTGCAACCAATTCATGTTGTAAAAGATAATCTCAGTAAATATGAGTAGGGGAGTAAGGGATGTTCCCTATTGCATATGACTCCCCTGGAAGAAAGCATACATTATCTTTGATAACATGCAAAAGCAAATGTGAGATAGAGTCATGGGTATAGAAATTATTTGGCAAAACTAGAACTAAAATACAGAACACTCAAAGGACTGATCTCAAAGTCATACTGTTAAGTCGCATTTGGGTCACTAAGTGATGTCTCCAAAATGGAGCAGTTCCCATTAGTGCCTCCTCATCATGTTTCAAGTGGCTGAAAACGTACCATTGTTGTTTTAACCCAATTGGCAATTAAAACAAACAGTTGAAAGAAGGGAAAGATACACATTATGTGAAGTGATGCCATTGCCAACTTAAAAGAATTTAGAAACAAAGAAAAAAAACCAAGTACATGTTATTTCATGTTAATGTAAAATAATTGTTGAGTACTTGATATGCTTACCATAGAACTCCCGGAAAATGGAACATCCAAATCATATCCTCATCTAAAAATACTAAGCTTTGTGTTAATTTCATTGGCAAGTTCGAGCATTGTGCTGGTGATCGGCATGTAAATGGCTGCCTCACCAATTCTTTCTCCTTCGGCAGGATGTAAACCAAATTATTCTACATAAAGCTCCTTATCTTAGGAGTAGATTAACAACCAGAAAGCAGCAAAATAAAGGTTAAAAAGCTAGATATTCTACCTCATAGTTTGCCAAATCTAAGTCTGCTGGATGCTTTCTCATTGTAAGCAGATAGCAATCTAATATTTTTTTCTCACAAACTACAAGCAGTCAAACAAGCAATTTGGAAGTGGTTAGGCCAGTTGGCAGATTTGTTTGGAAAATATCCATAGATCAGAGACATATGCATACCAACAGCGACATTATTATGTAGTTCATATGAAATCAAGCATTTTTACCAGCCTCTTTTGGCTGCTGAGGATTGATAATTAGGAAAATGTAACAATGTGCATACAAATTTTAAACAGGAATGTGCCAACAACTTTTTGTTCAATAAAAATATCAGATAACGGGGGCTTAAGCGAAGATCCTGTTAATTCTATCTAACTTAACAGGAGTTTACTAACCATACCCTGAGATCTGGAAAATTTCTCAGTAGGGGAAAAGAGCGGAAAGCTTGTGTTATTCAATTTTTATACTTAATGCAGAGTTACAAAACCAAGAACATTGCTTCAGAATATTCTTATTTTATAGAACCATTCAGATGGAAAAATTGGATTCTTGACTGTAAATTTCACATCACATGAGGATTAACATTACATAATTGATTTACTTCCAACTGTAAGCTTTAGGACTTTCATCCCAATTCCACTAGAAAAGTTAAAAGTTTGGCAAGAGGTGTCCAATGAAGGCGGTTGAGTCAAGAGGTGTCCAATGAAGGCGGTTGAGTCTTTATAGTTCATTCTCTTCTTAAATGTTTAAGCTATAAAGAATTGATACAAGATACATGATCACTTCACGTCCCACTAATTCCACAAAAAAGACTGGATTTATTCACTCTGGATCAACTTTCATAATAAAGATTTAGCATCCCAAAATCAAATGCATGTGACTACTTTTATATGTAAGACAAGATATCCCTTGCAGCCCACAAGAAAATGGAAGTATTTGACTCTATCTTTCCAACATAATAGTTTATGCATTAACAAGTTATTCTACTGCGTAAAAATGTCATCTAAACCAATTAACAACATCGTAACCCATACCAAGGTTCTAGCCCTGGAAGAAAGATAAAGGGTAAGATACAATTTTAAAAAATGATCAAAAAGACAAAAACATTACACCCTTGGGTACCGTGCAGATATACATATAACCTAGTTGGTAAATATGTCATATATACAAGATGTTAGCAAGAATGACATAATTGATTTGCTTCCAAATATACAAATAGATCACTTCCATTAACTTACAAATATTTCTTAAGTACAAAGCATGCAAATGGTACTGAAAAGAGTAGAGAATGAAAAAGTAAAAAGAAAGGCAAAAGCTACCGTCCATGTGGAAAAGCAACTTATGAGTAACGGTCTGGTCATTCCAAATATAGTTAACACTTAACACTACATCCAGATCAAAGAATATCTAGCTCCAATGAGGGTTGTCAAACAATGAATAAAAAATTATTTAGTTGTTGGCATTAAAAGAATTCAATGATAAAAAAGACCATTACTCGACCTTTAAATAGTAAATTTGGAGCATCTTGCAAGCAATTTTCGATCCGATAAGGTAGGTGTGCATTAGGTGGCTTTTAAAAATGCAAGATGAGTAGAAACTGTAGAATCTTCCCTATTATATGAACAACAACAAATTCATTTAAGTTTGAATCTTCTGATTTTTCTGAATCTGATTTTCTTTTTTAGAATGTTCTAATCTCCTGAACTTTAAAAAGAACTATCTGAGAGTAGAAAAATACATACTGGCCTGACCATCCAAAAGTCGGAATCATGTGGTTGGAACTGAATGAAAAGAAGGGGATCATCCAGAGATCTTGTATGTTTTCAGACAACCTTCTAAAAAATAGTCATTTCTCTTTTCTTTCTTGTCGTCTGCAGCTTCAGTGCAATTTCCGTTTTCCATCCCTGACAAAAAGACAAAAAAAAACCCAGAACAAAGTCAAATTTGTTTCCTGCATTTAATAAGAAAAGAGGGATACAGATGCAAGAACAATGGAAAACCTCTACATAAGATTGACGAATGTTGATGACTTCAAGATAACACTGTTGTGGTTTTTGAATTTCATCTCAGTGATCAGATCTAAAGTTCAACCTTGGATTAGCTTTGCATTTCTTTTCTCTTTGTTACCTATATTTTTTCTGTATCCTATTCTGTATGTTGCACCAATCTACATCTACATCCACAGTTATGTTGATAGAAATTCTCACAATCAGGGTGTGAAGTCCGTTGTAACAAAGAATACCAAAGTGGTTACTAATTCTGACACATATATGAGCACTACATTTGCACACAAAAAGAAAAAAGAAGATCGAAACTCTGATTTATAAGAACTAACAAGAATACAATTGAATACTTAGAAGAGAAACTTACTTCAAGAACCATGACTGTGTTACTCTCGAGGGCAAATAAACTCCCAAATTTGGAGGAATTCTTGAACTGGACTTTTCAGCTTCAACTCTATACTTATGTTGATACAATTTATCAAATATACCATAAAAACCAAGTAAATTAAGCAATATAATATAGCAAAGATGTCACATTCTGTTGAAATCCCAATAAAGAGCATAACACACTGTCCAAATACAATAGCTAAGGACACCTTCAATTCGTGAATGGTTATGAAATGCAATCTTCCTACTACACACCCCCTTTTTTAAAATCCAGATGTAATGTTTTGGAGATTGGATCTATCCAAAAGTGTCAGCTTTCCAGAAGAGAGCATGGTCATTTCAGAACTCAACAGTCATTTTCATGAAAGTTGGAGCAAATATTTCTCCAAGTTAAAATATTCTTCCTACTATTAATCTGAAAGTGAGACAGATGTACTTCCAATATAATTACCATGATTTTCATTAGTGTAGACTTGTGAACGCTCCAACCACAAAATAGTCTGGGAATCAGACTCTTCAGTCTCCTGATAATCACGTCTCCAAATTATCCATATTATTTGAACTATCTTTGAAAACAGAGGAAGAGATTACTTTTACGCATCCACAAGGGAACATGAACTATCTTCATTAAGGTTCTCAAAGAATCTTACGAAAAGTGTTTCAAAAAAAGATGAAATGCAATTAAATGGAAGATTGGTATTTTAGCCCTTCACCTTTTTTGTTTTTACAAATCTGATCCAAAACTACTTTTTGAGTTTTTTTTATCTTCCACTATTTTTTCTTTTACTTTGTTCCATATCGATTTATTTTAGTTTTTTTTTATCCTCAACCTTTTATTTTTTTTTACACAATTGGTCCAAATGATCAGAAAACATATTTTGAAGAGTTTTTTCAACCGTCAATGAAGGATATTTTAAGAATTTCATAAGGTAAATTGACATTTTTTATCCTCCATTTTTTTTTTATTCTTTTTTTATCCTCCACCTTTTTATCTTTTATGTCATTGGCCCTGAACTTAAATCCTTAAAAGTAAAAATTTTTGCTAACAATAGGATACCCAATTCGACCATCAATAACTTTTGTTTTACTTTCATATCTAATTATATATATTATTTTCAATAAAATTCCTCTCGAATATTGAATATAATCTCACAATAAATCATTCATATCAATTTTACATATTCGTAATTCACAAAAAAACTTTAATATGAATATTCTAAATCATATCTGATATATCTATATTTTTTAAAGATTTTTTGTATACATGAACTTTATATTTTAATTATCTTGTTTAATTAAACTAAAATTTTCAATTATAATAATATGAAAGACTGATATTATTATAACTAAAACTCTTAGTTTAATTAAATAAAATAATAATTACAATATAAAGTTCATGTACAAAAAAATCTTTAAAAATAATCAATATGTCAAATATAATTTTGAATATATATATACAAAAAAGTTATTTGTGAAATATGAATATATAAAATTAATATTTTAATAATTTATTGTGTGATTATATTTAATATTTGAGAGCAAATTTTACTGAAAATAATATATATTATTAGAAACAAAAGTTATTGTTAATTTAGTTGCTTAGGTTTCTCATAAGGATTTAAGATCAGGACCAATGTCGTAACAAAATAAAAAAGTGGAGGACCAAAAAAGATTTTTTTAAAAAATGTAAAGGACAAAAAATAACAATTTATCTTATGAAATTCCTAAAATACCTTTCTGTAGATGGTTAAAAACTCCCTGATACATATTTTCTGATCATTTTGACCAATTGTGTAAAAAGAAAGGTGGAGGACTAAAAAACTAAAATAAATAGATATGGACCATAGGATAAAAAAACAAAAAAAAAAAATTTTGGACTAGACTTGTAAAAATAAAAGTAACAATCTTCGACAATTAAATCCTTGGACAAGAACAATAGGTAAAGTTTGTTCCTCACTAACAGTATTAATTCCATTACCTGCAGATACTGAAATTTTGAACTTCCCGCATTCGCACAACAGATACAGCAGCTTGGAAAGGAGGAATTATTACAAGCAACCATACAGCACTGATTGCTTTGCTGATGATTAGTGACAAGGCAATGGACCTTTCATAGCAAGAGAAATTGGAAAGTTAAGTTTAAGACATGGTAAATTAATTAACAAAATAAGAGCTCGTAGTTGATAAACTTAACACAAAAGATTGCGAAGCCTTATCAGAATGACTTTCCGCCCATTGAGCTCCCAGAGATACTTTATGGCGATCATTCTTGTTGCCGGTGCAATTGCATCCAGGGTCAACTTATGCTCAAATTTAAATATCGCATCCCACTAGTGCTTAGCAAGAGTCTGAATATGTCAGAGAACATCATATTTCATTATCATTTCACAAACACGATATATCCAATTGGGGGAAGCATGTGGTCAGAAGAGTGTAGACCACACAGTCAAACATACGCAGAACTAGCAACTTTATGCAATGAAAACTTAAGAGCAGAAATCAAGAACTAATTTTGATAGATGCTATTCTACAAAAAAAATATATTCTACTAGTCCTAAATGTTTGGGATCTGTGGATGACAACAAATAAAAGAAGGAAATGACTGCAAGAACTGCTGGAAAGAAGTAAAGCCTTAGTGATGTCAACCAAAGAACACTGTCTATGCACCCTAGATTTTCTAATGTCACTGAAGCTGAAATATCTGATGCAGAAACAAAAAGAGAGCTAGAACTTTTATTCCTCAAGCCAACCTCAGACTTCATAACATCAAAGTCAAATAAGCACTTTTGAGATGGCAACAAGAATGAACCAATGCAGCCTCTGAGAAAGCATGTGTGCCCAATATAAAGATATTTTGCATGAATATCCTAAAAATTCAGTGAGCATGAAATCATTAGGAGTAGGAAGCAGCGTGACTGCCTAACATAGTAAATTAATTTTCCAACTCACTGAAGTGACTTCTTAAATCCTTTTGATAGTATTATGCAATACACCGACCTGAAATGCAAAAGATTAAGTTTTAACCTTGCATAAAAATCTAATATATGAACAAGTGCAAAAAAACACATCCAGACGGCTAATGAATTTGCTTCTTTAAACTATGTTACTCATACAGTTAGCTCCCTCTTCATTGCATCCATTTACCACCAGAAATTCAGTGGCATTAGTTACTAGAATAAAGAAAAACCCTGCAAAGGCAACACAATGTATTCATATGTGCTTAGAGCATTAGAGGTACACATCGAAAAGTTAGATAAGGAAATGATAATAGAAAAACAAAAGAAACAAAAGAATTTAGGACAATAAACTACTGACTTAAAGTATGAGGATTTCCATATTATAAATACCTATAAAGGAAAAGGGAAAAAACAAGTAGAAATTTATATGATATTGCAAACAGGCAAAGCTAATATCAAATGCCTGATTCAGATCATATATTTGTCATTTCACTTCAACAGCAATACTGCCTATCTAAATGCAAAAGCGCCAAAATGGAGTTGCATAGATCCAAAATTCTGGTAATGAGTACCTTTGGATCAATTTCAGCAAAAATCCTCCTCTGGTCCTCCAGGGGCTTATCCTTTCACTTCCTCCTGTGTCGCGGGAGATCCTCTTCGAACCTTATTCATCACTGGGGATAAGGCCAGTTATTAATGAACAAGGAAAGAATACAGATGAAGCAAATTCTCATGCATATCGCTTACCCTACCAAGAGGACAACTCGAAGTCCTTGCTCTCTGAGAGTGAATGAGAGGACCAGTAAGAAAAACGTTCCAAATTGCTGGGCAGTACCTTCCTTGAAACAGAATCGTGTGGACTCGTCCAGAGACTGAATTAAAGCGAAAGTATTGAAGTTAAGATTCTTGAGCGTTTCAGTAGAAGGAAAATATCCAAGCTTGAATTCCTCTCTTAAACGTGGCCGTAACAGACACACATCAAATTGGTAATGGACATCTTCTCTTCTATTTTACTTTCAAGTGATCAATGGATGTTTAGCAATTACCGAGAAGATAGAAATCAATTTACCTAGATCTCACAAGAACGCAATTGAGTGAAGAAGACCGTACGCATTTTCGTGCGTTCTTCTATTGCCAGAAAGGGGAACGGATTAACGGTTGACAAAGATTAGAGTGTGCTTGGAGAGTAACTTCATGAACACGACGTTGCCAATCAGAAAGGGAGTTTTGGGCTTGACCAGATATCCTTTCAACGGACTTCTCTCTAAAATAAATTGGATTTGGGCTTAAACCACGAATAAGTTTATCTTACAGTGACAGTTAGATCTAATGAAATCAGCAATGGCTTCATGATGAAGCCATGTATCCGTTACAAGGACAGATGCTCATATGTAGGGCTCCAACCTGTTTCTTAAATGGAATGTGCATGCTCGGCACCCTACTAAATTCATTTCTAGCCAACTTTAAAACACGAGGTAAAGTACCTTGGCTCCTGGATAGAAATTTAACCTGCAAGACTCTTGGAAGAAGGCTGGCTACTATACTTAGTAACAATATAGTACCTAACAAGTCCTAAAAGAGTGTTTTAACTAAAACCCAATTATAATAAAATTTGCCAGCAGTAGACTAATTTACTAGTTCTTTAATCTCTCCATCTACCTCATGCAAAATCTTCCCGCCTATTGTTCGGAATCACTCATTGTCAAAAGATAAAATTCATTCTTGACAATAAATTTAACACCAGAAGAGGATGAAAAGCAAGAGCAATCCATATGCATCATATATAAAATAGGACTTTCAAATCATATGCCTGACACATAAAACTACCAGATTGAAGGCTCGAAAAATCAAGTTACTCATGAATATGAAAGCGAGAGCAAATTCACACTTTTCATGTGGTATAAGGATTTCAGGATGAATCCTCATACCCACTTCACATTTCTCTTCTCTTTGTCTCCCATCCTCTTTTAAGTCTCCTATCTACTGCATCCCATATTATTTAACATGTTGATATAGATGCTCACAAGCATGGCTCAAAAAAAAGAAAAAGGATACTATTTTTTGTCACACATATAAGACTAAATTTATACAAAAACTTAATTGAAATCAAGTTTGTAAGAATTAACAAGAATACATCATTTGAATACAAAGAGGAGAAACTTACTTCATCTGACCATGGACTTGGGGATAAGAAATTCAGTTTCAACTCTGCTTATATAAATATGATTTATCACGTGTGCAATAAAAACAACATAAAATAAGGCATAAAATACACCAAAGCAATTCATGACAACCTAACAGAGATTACATCTAGTGCAACAAAAACAAGAATTTATGTATCAAACAGGTTAGAAATAAACAGATATGCAAAACAGGTTCTTAGGTATTCAAGAAAAATAACTACCAAAAACAAACAACAAACAGAAGATGGGGGTAAAACTGTTCAATTTCAATTGATTGAAAAGTACCTTGGACCGGAAAAAAGATTACCTCCCATACACTTCAACTGAGGATTCTTTGCCATCAATATATTCTTTTTGCTGAGGATTCTTGCCAGATATATACTTCACTGATAGAAAAAATGTTTATATATCTTCTAGAGTTCATTATTACACAATTAAAGAGTCTGAAAACATGCCTGAACTAGCAGCAGAAGTAGAAGCAATGTCTTCATTTCTTTTACAAGAACATTCCAAAGGATAGGTTTTCCAAAATTATTCAAATGCAAAGGCAATTTACTATGACAGAATTCCACCTCACAAGATAGCAAATTCTGGTAAACTGGTGCCACGCACAAAATCTAGACTGATACTAAATTTGAATTGATTGTATATTTTGGAGTGTTAGACAAAACCAAGGATGAGAGCACGTGACATACTCACGAGTAACAAAAAGAACACTCTAAAAGTTGTTAGGCAAAGTTTAAGGAATCGCTATCGTGCAAGACGTACAAATTAATTCCACTTTTGCATAGAGAAGGCAACAACCAACATTAGCAAAAAGAAAATTTTCATTAATCATAGTAGCTTGTAAAAATTGTTATTAGCCTATCGAAATCAATTAACCACATTGTGCCATATGCCAAAGTTCTAGCCCTGGAAAAGATAAAATATTTACAAAAATGTATTAGGAACAATGTAAAGAAAAGAAAACCACATGACACCCCTTGGATACCATGCAGATATAAACATGTCCGAGATGGTATATGTGTTATAAATATAATGTGTTGGCAAGAATTAACATGACATATACCTGAGGTGTTACCAAATATAAAATTATTTCATTTCCATAAAATATTTCAAATAACAAAACATGCAAAGTGTTCTGAAAAGAGTAGAGAAACAAAAAGCAAGAGTAAAGAAGAAGTTACCATTCGACCAGCAACTTATGAGGAAGAATCAGACCATCCAAATCCAACGAACTCTAGGAATTGTCAAACATTGGACAAAGAGTTATTTAGTAGTTTACAATTAAAAAAATTCATAAAACTCTTCATTCTTTACAATAAACTTGACACCGCAAAAGAATTAGAGCGAGAGCAATCCATAAGCATCATTATATATAGTACGATTTTCAAATCATATGCATCACATGGTACTGGTAGAACTACCAAGATTGAAGACTCTAAAATCATAATACTCATGAATATGAAAGGGAGGACAATTTCACACTATCAAACAGGATGTTTAACGGTATTCACGTGATATAAGGATTTGAGGATTAATCCTCAAACCATTCCAAATTTCTATTCTCTTTGCCTTCTCTATCCCCTTTAAGTATCCCACATGTTGCACCCATCTACATTCCATACTATGTTGATACAAGTGCTCAAAAGCAGTGTGCCAAATCCATGCTAAAGAGATTACAAAAGAAGAGAAAAGAAAAAGATACTGTTTTGACACACTTGTAAGGACTAAACATTTACTCAAAAAAAAAAGAAAAAAAAAGACTGAAATCATAATTATAAGAATTAAAAAGAACACATTTGAATATGGAGAGGAGAAACTTACTTTATGTACCACGACCTTGTTGACTTTGGGGGGGGGGGGGGGCAAAAAAAACCTAACTCTATAGGAATTATTGAAACAAGAAATAATTTCAGTTGCAAGTCTGCTTATGTAAATATAATTTATCCAGTGTGCAATAAAATAAGGCATATAATACAACAAAGCATTTCATGACAACCTAGAAGAAATTGCATTCAGAGTAAAACAAACAAGCATTTAAGTATCATATGGAAAAGTATGAATGAAAACAACAGCCTGCAAGCAGATTCCAATAGGGTAAACCCCACTGACATCATCACTTACACTACCAAAAACGAGGGGAAAACCTCTAGTATGCCTCTGTCTTTGAGCCAATCTTGAGTCTGTGAGATATTTTCCACCACCAACATCCAAATCAATGTTCTAATAATGATCATTACATTTTTCTTTTTGTAATTTTTTTACCTATTTACAGCTGTTGAATGGTTTGTCAATGTTAAATTCAGTTTTGCATTTCATTTGTAATTCTAGGTCTCATGGAAAGCAAAAGATTTCCAGCGGATGAATATCAAACCCTGTGAATTTCTGTAGACTTCTTCAGAAATAGGAATCCATTTATGAGCTTTCCTAAATAAATGCTAACAAAGACTGAATCAAGTTACTAACAGCTGGAAAAGTTGTCTAAGACCGTAGTCTTGTAAAATTGTTTTATTTGGTCAACAATTTCAATTACTAACTTTGATCACCAATGCATTTAAAACCAAGTAGAAGATTACTCAATACAAAGATTCAGAATTCAACACATTAGAAATTTAATAGGATTCAAATTTTATCACGAAATTAACAAGGATAGCACATAAATTTATATCTTCTCTTATATTTTTTATTCTACTTTAGTTACATCGAATGAAGAATCCCGTCCTTATTAACAACTTGAAGAAGTACATTGCAAAGATATCACAAGCAAATTCATCTCAAGTGGGAAAATTATAAAATTAAAAATTTTGTAGCAGAATAAGTATATCAGATTCTAAAAACAAGAAGAAGAAACTATTGCATTTGGTCTATCAATTAATCAAACTCTAATACATAACTTTCCCGGGGAAAAAAAAAACCCTCTACCACATATCACTTTTAATAAAAATCTGATGAGAGCTTATTTTGAGCTTTTCTTTTACATTAAATAGTTAAAAGAAAATGACTAAAAATTCATACCTATACTTCATAATTTCAATGCCTCTTTGTCAATGGCAACAAAGTCAGCTATAGGATCTGCAGATTCCAGAACTAAAGAAGCAAAAAAATAAAAGTTCCCCTTAATGAAAATGACACTATTAAGAAATCAGTTTCATTATGAATTTTTAAGTCTCAACATAGTAGGAACAACAATTGACAAGCCCTCTTGATCAGAACAGACAAGAAAACGAAGAAGGAAAAAGAGGTAAGAATTTATTCTCAACCACATGGAAGATCCTGAATTACCTGTAATGATGAGAAAAATACCTGAGTCTTTCAAGAAACTTCAATTCCAGTAAATGGATCAGGGAACTCTTTGATTCTGGACTTATATTTAGCATACAACCAAATCAAGGAGCAATATTAAGTTTGAAGCTTGCATCTCCCATGATTGTGAGGCTTTCCCTCAACACTAGTTTAATAACCATCATGATATTTGACCGAAAAAGAATGCAACTCAAGAGATATCAAAATACAACAAATTCACCAAAGCTTCTTAAGCAACTCTTTGTCAGAGAAAACATGATTGGTAATATCTAGCCAAAAAGGTGACAAAAAAGGGCACTCTGTTGTTTTCTAATTTTCTTTTGATAAATATTTTGCTGTTGTAAAGGCATCTTGTAACCAAATGTTGGAGTTCACCATAGGACAATCCATTCCTTATACAATTCTAGTAAATTGTTACACTACATCAAAGAATAATGAGAAAATTTCTGAAAGAAAGGCTAGTGTCTTTAATTAAGCCTTGTAGTAGACAAGAGAGCAACATCAAGACATCAAATACTGTTCTATCAAACCAAAAGAATGCAGAAATCAACAACTAGTAGTCTACATGTAACAAGAAAATACCAAATCTCATTTCAGCAGTTTGATAGACTGGTAGAAATTTATAAACCATACTCTGACTTCCTCTGACAAAATACCCAACGTATAAGATTGGATTAAGATGGCAGCCATCCTACAGGAGATGAAAGTCCAACATGAATATAACACAGGAATTGTGAGATACCAACACACTGCATCACCTAATTTGGGGGAAAAAAAAATTGCCACCACAAAAAGATAATTTTTTAGGGGGGAGGATAAATTGATTGAATATTTTGTAATGCATACACAAAACAATTGGAAAATTTTGAAATTCATGAAAAAAAGAGAATAATTTACTCATAATGCATTCATCATAACAAGTGCAATGAAGGTTGGATTTAAAAATAATTTAACTTCTTAGACAGAAAGCTATTGGAGGCCATTAATTGTTCCATACTGTCAGCATCTGTTGAAATAAAATTGAACCAACCGTTTTCATTCACGAGGAAGCTTTAAAAGACAAAAATTGCAAAACAGAAATTTTTTAACCATTAGGGAGACAACTCTCCAACAAGTGAATATTGAATCATGTACTGTACCACAAAGATTATGTTTGCAATCTGAATTATCAACAGAAATACACTTGTTTTGATGACATCTTCAATTGCAATAATAGTGAATGTAGAAGTGGCAGAATAATTCAAAGCTCTATGTGCATCAATTTATTTGAAAGGTAGTTTTATGTGACAGCTAAAATTGAATACCACCAGGGATTTTTTAACCAAATTTCCATCAGATTCTTGGCTTATGAACAAAAGGTTTCATGTGATGCTATTGGTTCTCAATCAAAAAAGAACCCTGCAATTTGGATTTAATAGAAAGATGAACTGCCTTATTAAGTGAAAGTTTAAAAAAAGTTGACTAGGAGAAAGTCCTTTAAGTAATAGCAAAGAGAATTGCCTGATGCTGGATGGTAACTAAGCAATCTCCAATTGAGGAGGCACGAACTGAATCATTCTGCATGATTGAAGAAAAATGAGGGATTCAAATTTCCTTGGATGCTCATTCCAAAGTTCAATGTTAGGAACTGGGAAAAAAAAAATGGAAATATTAAAAAAACACTGTCTTAGCATAATTTGCACTTCAAGGTTTAAACCAATATCAACCTAAAGTAGGAGCCCTTGAAGTCTTCCTGCACAAGAGTGAGAATTTAATTATATAGCCCCCACAATTAGAACAAGTAAATAGTTGCAAATCATAAATTTCTCAGCCCCCCACTTGCTCAATTTAACTAATGTGGTCTCCTTCATTAGAAGAAGATGGAAAATATACATCTTGATCCAAAATCATAAATTTAGTCACGTAAGAAATCTACCTCAGATTCTCCACTACTTTTGTTTCTGACTTCCCAGGAAGAAACGTCCTGTTGGAATCCAACTGATAGAAAACAAATTTCTAATCTTTCTCATAACATGCAAAAGTAGAAGTCTCATGCATCCATTTGCCTTATAATACTAGAAGCTCTTTTCATTTTTTTTTCTTTTTTCCTTCTTAGAAAAATAGTAGTCACTTCATTGAAGAAGGCCCCTGGTAGTGCCACTCACATAACCTAATATTCTCTCTAAATTTTGGAATGTCAACTAAGAAAAGAAATTGTCCATAACAAAACAGGCCAACGACTCCCCTTGTGGCTCATAATCACTAGAGAAATTAACATTAATAATAAAGAGAGAAACAGAGACAACCATTGTGATCCAAGCTTGGTTATTTGGAGAAGTAGAACAGAAAAGGTAAAAGGAACTGAGTTAAGTCACCAATCTAAAACAGTACCCTGATAGGCAATGCTATAAAACCAAGTAGAAGATCTATGGGTTGGTGAAAAGGCAACTATTCCACAATTGTACTAAAAAAGTAAGCTGAGGTTAAACAGCAAAAAGAAACAAGAAGAAAAATTTTTTATATGTATTTCATTTGGATAAAAAGAAATTAACCACATGACTACACAAAATGTGAAAATAAGGTGTTCAAGTAAGTATCATGGGATGGATGAAAAGAATCAGAGCACCTCGCATCATACAAAAATACTAAAGTAGTGAAGAAAGATCCCATCCAATGCAAAGCTTTTGAGACTGCAACAATGACTGAACAAAGTGATTGACAATCCTTCATGAGACAAATGCAGAGTTATTTTCACAATTTGGATAAAACGAAAAGAGGACAAGAAAGACATGAGAATGAAGTTTCTGCCTGCCAAGTTTATTTCATGTATAGTATTGTGCATGTTTCCCACAGAAAATAGACTGATCAAAATTTGTATTTCTAAATTCCTAGGATTGTAATAATCCCAAAAAAAAGGTAAATATAGGTTCAAGATTTAATGAAATGAAGTGAAAACATTTGCACAAAAATCATAATCAATTCTGGACACCAGCAACAAAGGTATTAAGAACACCAAACATTTGTAAGAATAGGTCAAGTTCTTTATGTGAAACACCACCAGAATTCAAAAGAGATATACAACAGGGTATAATATTCTGTCTCAACAAACCAGACAAAAGACAAGATGGCAATATCACAGCTCACGCATTTTTAGCCAACCCTTTTTTTCCTTTCTCCAAAAGTGATTCAGCCACACAAAAACAAACTTGTAGACCTAAAATAAAGAAGAAACCAACATTTTAGAAGTGCAATGAGCATCAACTCCTTGAAATATGAAGGAAGAATGTCATATAAGGATGAGAAAATACCTCAAGGATGTTAGTTAATTGAGTAGCTGTTGATCTCAACATGAAGAATTGGTTGTTTGAATTATGAAAAATTTGCTGATGGAAGCTTTCAACAAATAAAATTTGAAGTAACCTGAGAGAAATCTGCCTTTTACAGTAGGATTTTGAAAAGCCACTATCAGATATTAAAACATGCTAGTTTGGTAAACTTTGGATCCATAACATGAAGGTACTTTCTTTTCTAAGGTTAGGATAAATGATTAAAGGGTTGGTAATACTAATACTTACAGAAAGCAATTGGAAAATGTCAAATGCACAGCAAAGAGCTGACCAGGGTCCTCATAAATCATGAAGCTTTCATCAAAATTCACCCAGTGAAGTACTTGTACATAATTCTGCTGAAATAGAACTGTTTTTCTTCTGGAGGAAATAATGAAACAGAAATTTCTTACCTTGAAAAGAGACGTCTCTCCAACGAGTTAATAAAACATTATGCCTACTTTTCAGAAATCACAGAACTTACAACATCTTTAATTGTTAAAATAGTGTCTGCACAAGTGTTAAAAAAGTTCAGAGTATATTCATCAAATTTATTTGAAAGGTTCTTGAAGTGAATTACCGTCAGGGAGTTTTTCACCCAGCTTCAGATTCTGTATTTCATGCCCTGTTATTTGTTCTCACTCGAACAAGAACACAGACAAGGATTCAACAAGAAGGAAAATTGTCAGATTCAGTAAAAACACAAGATAAGCCAACTACGTATATATTAAAATTATACACTTAACAGCGAAAAGGCATTCAAGTACAAGGAATGCTCATATAACCCCATCAAAAAATAGTTTCCAGGCCTGGGGTTTGAGACATTAGATCCCACAACACTGTGACTCCTTGTAAAGAGGCAAAAGATGAATCATTATACCTGACCAAAGAAAAATGAGGGATAAGAATTTCCTTGGATGCCTATTCCAAGGATTCACATGCGAACTAAGAAAGGATAGAAAATGGGAAATTTCAAAAAACAGTTTCTTAGCACGTTTGCACTTCAAGGTTAAAAAATTACTTCTATTCCAAAGCTTGATCAAAAGTTCCTGAAGTCTTCCTGCACACAAATGAAAAATTAAATCACCGTAATGAGCAATCGCAGGTAATAAAAGCACTGACCAAATATCATAAGTTCGATTTTTTACAATAATGCATTGTACAGACGTAGTAAATTTTGTTATTTGGAGATAAACAAACACCCATCCCAGCAAGATCAGAAATGAACAGATAAACAATACCGGTTCATATGTAGGCAAGAAAAATAGCAACCAAAAACAAACAGTGAAACAGAAGATGGAGGGAAAACTATTTAATTAAAAAGTACCTGAGAAAAAAAGATTACATCACATACTTCAACCAGGGATTCTTTGCCATATATTCTTTGATGAAGATTCTTGTGACTGATGGAAAATTTTGTGCATTGATAAGATTGGCTCATATAACTTTCAGAGTTCGTTACATTATTAAAGAGTCATCCAACATGCAAGAACTAGCAGCAAAGTAGAAGCAATATCTTCATTTCTTCTACATGAGCATTTCAATGGTTAGGCTTTTCCATAAGTATTCAAATGTAAACACAATTTGCAATAACAAAATTAAACTTCACAAGACAGTGTACTCCTACAACCAGATCAGGTCTCTCAACTATCTGAAGTGCATTTTTTATTATATATATTTAAGATAAATAGGTGGTACCATATACAAAATCTAGAGTATTAAATTTGAATTGTTTGTAAATTTTGGAGGGTTCGTCAAAAACAAGGGTGGGAGCACATCATAAGAGTAATATACTACTCACAAGTTACAAAAAAAAAAAATTCTAAAAGTTGTTAGGGAATTTAAGGAACCACTAACATGCAAGACATACAAAAAATTCTACTTTTGCATTGAGAAGGCAACAACCAAAATTGGAAAACAACTAGGCTGCTTAATTAATATAGAACGGAAGCAAACCAACTTTGAGTACTAAACTAAATTAAACATGCAAATGTTTGGAGAAGTCATGCATCCAGAACCCTTGACTCTTGTTACTCCAATCGACATCTATCAAGTTTGTGAGTACCATAACCCTTACTCCTTGAGGATAGACAAGAAAAATTCCTTTGGAATGGTTTTTCCCATAGGAAATCAGCGGTGCAGGCTTGTGAAGAATCCAGCTTGCAGGTTTCTTCCTCTGAAAGCAACCACCTAGGAAATTAAAGCCAATGCATAAGCAGCTTAAACAGCATAATCGTGTGACAAATTAGAGTGTGGATGGTTGACTTTCATATGCTCCATAATACCATCACCTTCTCAATGGGCGACTAGAACACGAGGCAAGTTCCAGCCAGGAAAAACAAGAAACAAATAAACCATTATCATCTCAGAAGATGAGGTCCCCGAATATCTTAAGATCAACTGAGATCCCACAATATTCACAAAACATGAAGCACTACTGGGTGTAATGCTCTTTTGGAGCATCAAAAGAAGAAGACAAAAGGGGGAAAAGGACAAAAAAAAAAAAAGAATAGTCCGGAATAGACGGAAGTACATTTAATAATGCATCCAACATAGACAAAAATATGGATGCACAAAATTACATACATTTTTGCACCCCACACATAGGATTAGATCCTAGATGAACTGGTTCAGACTGGTACGAATTTAACAACCTAAATTACATAAGCTCTAGATATTTGGTACAAGTTCAATCAGTCCAACAAAAAAAAGTCATCTGTTTTTTTTTTTTTTTTGGACAACTTTTTTAAAAGGTAATGAACTCCCCATACACAAAGTTCTAAAAATTTGAGAATGGGATATCACAAACTTGAAGCAAATGCAAATTCAAAATCAAAAGATCTTCTAAACAAGACTGAAGTAGGATAAATGCATAAATCAAAGTTTCAAAATTACAGTAAATAGAAGAACTTGCCACAAAGTAGCCAATCGATGTCCACCATGTAATTTGAGAGAATAGCAACGAGAACATTCCCCTACACAACAGAGTAACACCTAAGCTGGGGTTGTTAGTAAAATACAAAGAGAGCCTAAAGTTAACAGATAAGTAAAACTGCACACTGATGCTTCAAATAGGTTAACAAATAAGCTACAATTGTAAGTTAACAGCCAAACCACATTTGGCATCCTAATGCATTTCATTAGGTGATTCCATAATGCATAAGTCATACGTTGCTATAACATCTAATGAAAATTCAGTACATTTTTTAAATTGTTGTAGACTTGTTCTGGAAAAGGAATCCATTTATGTTTTTTCTACTGCATATATGCTAATGAAGACATGATAAAGTTTCCAACGGCTGAATGCTAATCTAATCAAACCAAAGTATTGTACAATTGTTTACTTTTAATCAATTTCAATTCCTAACTTTCAAGATCAATGCATTTAGGACCTATTAGAAGGTTACTCAACGTAGACTCATAGAGATTCAAAATTCAACACATTAGAAACTTAAATGTTCAAATTTCATCACCTAATGAACAAGGGTATCTCATTACAATTTATATCTTCTCTTAACTATTGATTTATACTTCAGTTCAGAACAATGAATCCTTTTCATATTAACACATATGAAAAATGAAGCACACAGTATACCACAAGAAAGTAATAACTGCAAGAGAATCGTCTACAGTGAAAATTTATAAAAATGAAAATTCGAAGCACAAGAAGTTTATTATATTACAAATTTAGGGGAAAAAAGTTTTCATTTATTTGGTCTATGAATTAATGTAGTTCTACTATGTAACCAGTGATGATGCAATTCATAAAAGTTGACTCTAGTCTATTTTCGCCTTTACTTTTAATTTGAACAAGTTAAAGAACTTAAAAGAAAAAAGAGTAAACTTCATACATGAACTTAAAGATATTCCTTACTTCAATTCAGCAGAGAAATTAGAGGAACCAAAGGCAGTTACAGAATCATTGCTAGAGTCACAAGATTCTGGCATCAACGAAGCAAAGGTGGTTTACCTTCACGGTGGCGATCAATAGCACAACCTTTGAGAACTCAGTTTCATTATGTGTTCTCACATAAAAGGAGAAGCAACCATTGACAAGAACTACTGTTCAAAACAGAAATGGAAAAAAAAGCGGTTAGAATTTTTTCTCAAGCACTAGGAACTTAGATCATGCACCAATTGAAATGATCTGGAAAATCAGAGATTCATGAAAGTTCAACCATAATAAGTGGACCCGGGGGAAACCTTTGATTCTGATAAACAAAGAGAGGCAGTTTCATTATGTGTTTTTACATAAAAGGAGAAGCAACCATTGACAAGAACTACTGTTCAAAACAGAAATGGAAAAAAAAGCGGTTAGAATTTATTCTCAAGCACTAGGAACTTGGATCATGCACCAATTGAAATGATCTGGAAAATCAGAGATTCATGAAAGTTCAACCATAATAAGTGGACCTGGGGGAAACCTTTGATTCTGATAAACAAAGAGAGGGAGAGAGCACTAAGCCAGCTGCTCTGTGCCAATACTGTTTAATAGATAACTGATTATTGATACATAAAAGAAAATAACACTGAACAAGTTTCAGACAACATGGTGAGAAGATTTACCGCATGGATATAAGTTACTTTTTAGCAGCTTAATTTTATCCAGTCAAGTTGTATGAAAACTTTTCATTCATCAGTATACCACAAGAAAACACAATTGCAATGATTTGACCATCCATGATTCCTTCTGGCTTTATTGTAATTCTACCTTCCCCAAGGATATGTTGCTTCATTGCATAAGTGAAGCATTACCTCCCATATCATGCATGAAGAATAAATTTCAATGGTAACTGCTAGTTATAAAAGTTTTAGGACATGTCTTCAGCAATAGGTTTCCAGTGAATTAAGTTAAGCTTTTATACCTCATTCTTCTTCAATAGAGGGAAAGATATTCAACTTTCAATTGATTGAAGAGAACATTAGGCAGACAAAAAGATTTCCTTTCAACAGACTGGGATGCCTTCAGATTGTTTTTAACTGTTTTTCCACGACCAATAAGTTCTTTATTGTGCATTCTTGCCAAATACACTTCATTAACAAACAAAAAAGAAAAGAAAGAATTGTGCAAAACTGATGACAAGAATGGTCATAGAACTTCCAGAGTTCATTACTATTAATGAATTCTTCAGCACACCTGAGCTAAAAGAAGGAGATGCACTACAGGGAAATGAACATTCCGGTTGTAAGCTTCAGAAGTATTCAAATGTAAACAAAAGTTGCAATGAAAAATTGAAGCTTCTTCACATAGGCTATTCAGAGAGATAGATTCAATCTCAATTGTATGTTTGATTATAACAGATCTAGAGCCAGTCAAATGATTAAGAAGTGAGACAATTTCACTTCAAAGGAAAAAAAATGCAGTTTCTCATGCTGAGTAATCTTTTTATTGACTAAAAAATTTTTGAAGTGACAGATTATAAATATCCGAAAGGAAAGAAGGAAAAATCAAACTAGCTCATATCAAATCACTGATTCTGATGATAACATGTATTTTATCTCAACAACAACTACAGTCTAAAGGAACAGGGCTGCGAAGACTAAAAAATCTGGTAAAAATTACCTTTGGAAAAATTACGACCAAAATCCTGTCCTCCAAGGACATAGGCTTCCTCCTCCTTAGAGATCTCTCCTTCTGCCTCTTTCCTTCAAGATAAAACACAGGTCTTAGTCAGCAAGAAAAGAAGAATAACAATACACATTCAGAAAGGAGTCGCCAGTAAGAAACACTCGGTCAATAACTTCCTTGAAATATATGAATCGTCTAACGAATGATTCAGAGCAGAAGTGTTGCCGTGGAGATTTTTGATCGTTCCTCATGAATGGAGAAACAATAGTTTGAGTTCAGGATCTGATTCTTCTCCTAACCATTGCGGCATCAGAGATAGTCTTCACTTACCATATTTGAGTGAAGAAAGGCAATGAAGATTTTCCCGCTTTCTTTTGTTGCAAGAAAGAAGAACAAGAATACTTGGGAGAGACGCTTTCTGAATTAGACTCTGGTATCGGTGGAAGAAGAGAATTTTGGGCTAGAGGTTTTAGGCCTGGTAAAGGAAGCTTTGAGCTAATTTATAATCACACGGCCCATGTACCCGTTAAACGAAAACAGCCCTCAAGAAACTTGGGCGGTCAATCCATATGACCGTTACATGGACAGCTAGCAAACAACTACTCCAGGGTGTTTCTTCCATAAAAGGTTTGACCGTTTTTGGGTCATAATCACCAAATCTTTATAGGCATTAGGCAGTGATTCTTACAATCGGCTTAAGCGTGTTATAAATAAAACTAGTACTAATAAAGATTTCAATCCCGGTTTGTGCTGAACATATTGGCCTACAAAAAGAAAGGAATTACTATAAAATAATGTAGCCGTTAGAATGATAAATCTTCCAATTTAAAATCAAATACTCCTTATTACTTGGAAACCAAACAATAATTCACTTAAATTTTTGTGTACAAATAAATTTTTTAATTCCGTGATTAATATAAAATATATATATATATATATATATTCTTTGAGATTAATATATCAGAATATATATTTAATAAAAGGATGTGATAGATATTTGGAGGGAATAAAGAAGAGTGAAAAAAGAAACGATATTTGTGGTGATTTATATCATAAAATAAATTTAGGTCAATAACTGAAAAGGTAAATATATTTTTCAAATAAGAATTCTAAAATCTTTAAATTCCAAAAGGATATTTGTTGGGAGAAATCGCTGTTTTGTGACAATTGAAGAGGAAAGAAAGCAAAACAGTACAATCCTTTTTCCTTTGATGATCTGATCATAAAAAATTCCAACAAGTAAAATTTGATGGACAAAAATTAACATCAATTTGCATCTGTTAATGAAAGATATAGTTTACAGAGTCGAGGAAAAAAGAAAAAATGTGGAAGAAAATCAATATTGAAAGAACAACAAATAAAATAACATCCTCCGCTTGTTTCCCTCTTCATCTTGATCTTCTCATGCATGTTAAGGGAATTAACTTTCAACCATAGTTCAGACGGAATATGTCATTCAGCACAAAGAACCGTCCTTCCACTGTGGGGATCAATTGAAACATCTGCAAGTTCGTAATTCACCATACAATACAATTACATATACACCCCTCATAACAAATCTATATGCACATCCCATTTAACAAATCTACATAATCATAGGTACCTGGCTAAATCTGAGAGCATGTTCCTCTCCTTGCAGATGAAGGCTGCCACTAACGAAGACCAGAATTCCTCCTAAAGATGAAGTAGGCTGAGCATCGATGGTGCTTATCACATGATTGCATTTGTCAAATGGCAACTGAATCAGTTTCGCGGTGATATCTTCAACCCCCTGTATCTTTTGGCCTTCAAATGTAAGCATGGAAGTGGGTTGGTACAGAGAAGCAAGAGAAGGCCTATCATTATCAAACAAGTTATAGTAGTGATCCACAAATGCGCGGCCTACCATTTCAACTTGTTCTTCCATTTTTTTTTTCCCCCTTTTAATTTTACTCTGTCAAGGAAGAGAATGCTAGTTTGGACCGGGAGGGCTGTAAACAGAGAGAAAAAGAACTCATTTATAGTAAGTTGGAGAGTAAAGAGATGTGATTGTGGATTAATTTAATTACAAGGCTAATTAATTAATGAATAGAACATGTTGAGGGCATCTACTCTGCTGCATGGCTACGCAAAGTGAAGAGAAAAAAAAAGGCACCAATTCCCTGTAGTTCATAGCATTTGGGTGAAGTGAAGTGCATGCATCAACGCCACTGCCTGTCTCAGGCTTTTTGGCCGCGCAGAGGTAGCTTTTCATAAAATCCTTTTTTGGATAGAACATGTAGTTCATTTCCTATAAGTAGCAATGTAGAACCAAACTCGTGTAGGAGAGAACCATTTCCAAATCGAATTGTAGGTTTGAAAGACTAGCTCAGACAATCAAATCATGACAAAGCAAAGAAAAGAATGTCTGTTGCTTAAGAATCTTGCTTCCTTTTTGAATTAGCTATTCTAGCACTGTATATATTTGCCCCATGTTGGGAACACAAGGCTTTGCCTAGTGGACAACTCATCGCAATTTTCTTTCCTTCAGTCGGCTGCCTGATTAATTTGGTTAACATCTATATATATAAATATATATATATATATAGCCATTATTCTTCATCCCATTTTTTGAATTTTTCATAGTGATCCTTCAAACCCTTCGCACAGGTTCTTGATTTTCTTTTTGAGCAATTACGAAATGCCACAATCTTGGGTTCCGTCATTGATTTTAGTGCGTCCCAAAAGAAAGTGGACGAATGAAATGGAATTGCTCCTGTATTTAAAGATCAAGAAGAGGTAAAGTAGAGAATTTGATGGAATGAGATTAAGGCCGGCAAATGGTTTATGCTTAAAGAGGCAGGTTTGCAGGACGAAACAAAGAAGGGATTGCACAATAGAGTTCCCCGGTACTTTTAAATAAAGAGAAGCAACCGTGTCATTCTCAGAGGAATCCGGGAAATTTCTTCCTCCTATGCAAAATGCTAGAATCACAAGTCACAAGTCACAAGCAAAGCATACAGATGAATCAGAAATAAATCACGTTGAATCCACTTATCCAAGGTCCTGACGTTGCTGGAAAGGCCACAATAAAGAACAATTCATTATTATGCAACAACATGAAACATGCCCTTGGATACATCTCCTATAGTTGGAAAGGAAGAAAGTAACAGCAGAGCATAAAATTTTGGAGACATCAATAGAATATATTACGTTCTTCCCATAAAGTTTATATTAAAAAAGGAAAGGGCAGAGTAAAACTAAACTAGACAAGTCAAAAAGGATGAAAACTACAAGAACAGACTGTGGTTCCCGGAGCTCAGAAGCAAAAATTGTGAAGATATTGCCTTTAATTCTGGCTTTCTCTGTATTAATTCAATCCCTCACCTATTTAATGAGGGAACATGAAATGTAGTATTAAGTCATTTACTAATTAAATGATGCAAGAATAGGTGCTGAGAAAAAGAAAAGCAAACACTTTCCTAATGGTATAGTATAGCAATACCCATAGCTGGAGACACTATTACTCCCTTCCGTGTCTTCATCAGAACAAAGTACTACATATCATACCCTTGAGAATGACAAAACTCAGCACTCCATGCCTATCTCAGAAACAATGAACGCTGGCAAAAATATTTGAATAAGACCACTTCAACTACACCACATTAAATTGAAAGAGCAACACAAATGCCTTTATAAAGAAAAGCTTCCACTGTCAAAACAGTTTATCTAATAGTTGCCAAGACTTAGATTTTGGAATCCGGGAAATTTCTTCCTCCTATGCAAAATGCTCGAATCACAAGTCACAAGTCACAAGTCACAAGCAAAGCATACAGATGAATCAGAAATAAATCACGTTGAATCCACTTATCCAAGGTCCTGACGTTGCTGGAAAGGCCACAATAAAGAACAATTCATTATTATGCAATAACATGAAACATGCCCTTGACATCTCCTATAGTTGGAAAGGAAGAAACTAACAGCAGAGCATAAAATTTTGAAGACATCAATAGAATATATTACGTTCTTCCCGTAAAGTTTATATTAAAAAAGGAAAGGGCAGAGTAAACCTAAACTAGGCAAGTCAAAATGGATATTTAACAGGGGAAAACTACAAGAACAGACTGTGGTTCCCAGAGCTCAGAAGCAAAAATTGTGAAGATATTGCCTTTAATTCTGGCTTTCTCTGTATTAATTCAATCCTTCACCTATTTAATGAGGGAACATGAAATGTAGTATTAAGTCATTTACTAATTAAATGATGCAAGAATAGGTGCTGAGAAAAAGAACAGCAAACACTTTCCTAATGGTATAGTATAGCAATACCCATAGCTGGAGACACTATTACTACCTTCCATATCTTCATCATCACAAAGTACTACATATCAAACCCTTGAGAATGACAAAACTCAGCACTCCATGCCTATCTCAGAAACAATGAACGCTGGAAAAAATATTTGAATAAGACCACTTCAACTACACCACATTAAATTGAAAGAGCAACACAAATGCCTTTATAAAGAAAAGCTTCCACTGTCAAAACAGTATATCTAATAGTTGCCAAGACTTTGATTTTGGATCCAAGTTAATATATCCCCCCAACCCTCGGGTGAGGTCATTCCCATCAACTTCTAGAAAAGAAATCAAAAGATATATTGAAAAAGGCACACCTTCTACTGCATGACTTTTACTACATGAACATGGGATTAAGGAAATAAATCAAGCTACCGGCTAAGAGTGGCATTTCACTTTGCTTATTTCAAATGCTTCAAACAACTCGTACTCTTTACACCCAGATCCAAACAAGTTAGAAAAGGCAACATAACTGCAAAGTTTCTTGGCCATCCAAATACTATGAAGCAGGTCTATAACAGCATTAGAACAAACCTGTTCTTCGCAGATTGAAGGCTGCACCGAATTCTTTACTCATCCTAGCTTCAATTCAATAAGAATAATCATCTTATACATTTTTCTGCAGCTCTATATTCCTTTCCATACATATCATGACAAGGTTCCTGTCACTTGTCCTAGGCAACCTATGTAAAATTTCATCTTCAAAAAGAGAGAACAATCCTAGAGTTGGATAAATATTGAAAAAGAAGCCAACATTTAGAAGTTTTCTAGTGGAACCCATGTCTGAAAATGC
>JAWZTD010052422.1:0-10650 GCA_035221335.1 Echites panduratus | reverse complement strand
CAAAAACACATAAGAAAAAGAGTTGTTCATGTTAGAAGTAGAAATCAAGATCTCTTTATATGTACTCATGGTATTCTTAATCTCTCTTTCTTTTTCACTCATGTCATAATAGGACTAACTAAAACAAATAAAACTTAACTAAGTCATAATAGGACTCTCTTAAAGTAACTAACTAAAACAATTAAAAATCTAAACAAAATAGGAAAACGAAGTAAAATCGGACTGGAAAACAAACTGTCCAATTTGAGTTTTTTATTTGTTCGAGATTGGCCAAACCTTGTCTGGGCCCGGATGGAAGCTTTCTTCTACAATTTATTCACTCTTTTCATGCCATTTCATCTTGGTTTCTTCAAGTATCATTCTTCTAACTTCTTGACATGAATTTGAGTTTTCAATCAATTCAATTATTATCATATTTCAAAGCTTCTTATCCTCATGAAAATCTTCAATCTTCGATCTTCTTATTAATTCTTCAAATAAGGAA
Organism: Echites panduratus; assembly: GCA_035221335.1. NCBI lineage: Eukaryota > Viridiplantae > Streptophyta > Magnoliopsida > Gentianales > Apocynaceae > Echites > Echites panduratus. The sequence continues at coordinate 10,166 of JAWZTD010052422.1, read as the reverse complement.
TCATCTTCAAGCTTTTCTTCCATGTTGATCACCAATGCCTTCATGGTTTCCTTTCCTTGCACTTGAAATATTGATCCTTATAAGTTTTCAAGGGTCTACTTGGGATCATATCATTAGGCCTTGCAGTTGTGTTCAAGGGGAGACTTCAAAGTGGTCCTCTCGTGAAACTGAAAAGTTTATATTTTCTTGTAATCAAAATAAGATGCCATTGAGTAGTGAGAAGATGCACGAGATTGTTCTTGGAGTGGCTCGAGGGATTAACTATTTACATAAGGGTTGTGACATGCAAATTATACATTTTGACATCAAACATCACAGCATTCTTCTTGATGAGAATTTCACTGCAAAAGTTTCTGATTTTGGCCTTGCAAAATTGTATCCAATGGAAGAAAGTATAGTCCCATTGAGAGCAGCAAGAGGCACATTTGGTTACATGGCTCCCGAGCTATTTTACAAGAACATTGGAGGAGTTTCGTACAAGGCTGACATCTATAGTTTTGGGATGCTGCTGATGGAAATGGTCGGAAAGAGGAGAAATCCGAATCCTGAGGTGGATCGCACGATTCAGATGTACTTTACTTCTTGGGATGATCAAGTCAATCGAGTGAATAGCATTGAAACAATTGGTGACTTTGCATCCGATGATGAAAAGATGATTGTAAAGAAGATCATTTTGGTTGCATTATGGTGCATTCAAATGAAACCCCAACAATCCTTCGTCGAGGAAAGCCATAGAAATGCTCGACGGAGATGTTGGACAGCTAGAGATGCCTTCAAGACCTTTTCAGATACTTGATGGGCCGTTCGAGGAAGATGATGGAATGAATTCAACAACCCCTGACTTGCCATTGTTATTTCCAGATTTTGCATGATCAACTAGCAAAAGTCTACTCGAAATGTAATCAATTATTTTGCTCATGATCAACTAGCAAAAGTCTACTCGAAATGTAATCAATTATTTTGCTTGCTATGTATTATTATTATTTCAATTCAATAGCACAAGTCTTATAAATTCTTACTACATGTTTGAGTTACATTTTCATTCAAATGCAACCTTTTCAGAAATATATCCTTTTATTTGATTTTTTTTTTCTTTTTTCAACTTTAAATATTTAACTTATAATCTTAAAATGAATAAAATGTGTATCAAATAAGGTACCAATATAATAAGAAATAGTATACACTTGAAAGAGTAAAGATTTTCATTGAACAAAAAACAATCAAAAGCACTTAAGTGTAACATTTAACTTGAATAATATTATATACAAGAATGTCAATTAGACCATATGGATATGCAAACCATATAATAAAATATATAAAACGAATTTGTGCACTTTACAATATTTTCATTTTCGATAAAAAGATTCATTCATTTCGAACAAGAGATCTATTCCAATGATAACTCATTTGTATTTAATTTTAGAAAGAGTATTGTTTTAACAATTAGTTATGATTCCTAATTTTAAATGAGTTTGGAGCAGCTTTATTGGAGATGGATCAACTGGTCTAATAATAATAAAGAAAAGGTCCTATATCAATTGAAAGAAATGTAAGACTAAGTATTTCAACTTTTATTTCTTGTCCTATTATTAGGGTTATTTGACCCAACTAATTCTTTGAGACTAATAGAGCATAAACCTCAACCTTGTGACATTTTGTCACATTCTTTGCTCCAACCATTACTTCAATCATTACCTCTTAATCATAAGCAGCACTTCTTTATTGCTTAAGCATGTCCTCTACAATAATAATAATAATAATAATAATAAAGGAAAAAAGATTTTATGAGAATAAAAATAAGAAATTTGTAAGTGAAATTACATTTGGTATCCTTATTTATGATCAAAATGTTAACTCTTGCTAAGAAAGTAGAAAAATATAAATTTCGAAGTTCAACATTAATTGGGATTAACATGCATGTACGAATTAATTAAGGAATTGAGAATTGAGACATTGGAGTTTCAAAAATCCCTTGAAATAGTTGAAATAGCTGTCAGTCATTTTGTTTATGATTGTGTCCTGTCCCTGATTGTCCTTTTTACATTTGCAAGGACATGTTTAAATAAGTTAATTACATCCACTTTTTCTGTGAACTAAAAATTCAAAAAAGACGAAATTCCTTGCCTTCAGGATCCACACCCTCGACTGAATTGTTGAGGTATAAATCATGGTGATGTAGTGACTCTTTTGGTGGGAGGACTATTTTTTGTGATTGTGGGTAATGTATTTGGGTTAATAGTAGGCACTTAGAATTTTTGATGGATTGATTGTCAGGATAACAGGGGAGAATGAACGATATGGAACTCCAACTAATCTAAAGTTGCCATCTTATATACCTGGAGGTTCAGCTGTAGCTGTTGCTGTTGAGCTTGTGGGTTTTGCTCTTGGTATGCAATTTTCTCCTCACATTTTTGTGGATGCCAATCACTGTCAGTACAAAGAAAGTAGGACAGATGATGCTACGGCCGGTTGGGCAGGACGTCGGCGTCACCGGCTGGGTGGTCTCGGAGTCGTTGGGTTATAGGAGGGAGATGACTGTGAAGGAGGGGAAGAAAGGAAATTTCAGAAGGGGGTGTAATAGGGATTAGGGTGATTGTGTTGCCTGTGTGAGGAGAGTTAAAGTTGAGGATTTAGTTATAATTTGTGGGGATATATTTAGAAAGATTGAGGGTTCTTTTAGAAATTATATTTAGTGATAATTTTTTGTTAAAAAAAATACTTATATTAAAATAATTATCTAGATACAATTTCATATAAAAACATATTTATCCAACTAAAATTAAAAATTATGTAAATTGTCCAGCAAGTAATGAGATAGATAAAAATAAATAAAAAAAGGGTGAGAAGTAATTTTGAAGGAAGAATGCTGAGGGAAGTAAATGCTGACATGGAGGGGAGGAGGTTACCTCTTCATTTACATCCCATCTCCTAATACCACCAAACAAGCTCTTAATTCACACTCATTATGCACAAGCAATAATTTCAGCAGATCTTGAAGCTCATATTTCTGCCCAGCTTCCCTCCCATTTCTTCATGGCTCTTCAAATATCCCTACTATGAAATTGTCAGTGCACTAATTTTGCATTTCTAGCTATGTCAATGACAAGGATTAGTGTTCTTAATCTTACCACGGGAGAAAGTGAAAAATAATGAAAACAGTTGCTAGAGAGAGAAAAAAAGAAAAAACTTGATTTCTCATTAAAGAAAATAGTATAAATACATGAAGGAAGAATGAATATAGAAAGCTTATTCAACAAGCTCCTAACTCCTAATTAACAAACTAACTAGTCTAGCGTGGCATCTTAGTCAGCACTCAAGTGGCTCTCAAGTCATGTACTTTCCAACACAGCCTCACCATCACCTACATCATCTTTAACATGTTTGACACCCCCCTCAAACTGTAGTCTCCAAAAATGGATTGGAGAGGTAACTTGGAAACAATGAACTGAAAAAGATGTCTATGTAAAGGCTTTGTGAAAACATCTGTAAGTTGAAGACGGGATGAAATAGGCAGAGGTTTAATGAAGCTTAATTGATACCTTTCACAAGGAAAGTGACAATCAATCTCAATGTGTTTAGTTTGTTCATGAAAAATCGGATTCTCTACAATCTTTATAGTAGCATCATTATCATGAAAAATGGGTATAGTAGAGGACAAAGGTTGATGAAGATCATGGAAAAGAAAACTTAACCATTGAAGTTCAACTGTTTCATAGCCATTGCTCTATATTCTGATTCAGTAGAGCTCCTGGACACAGTTTGTTATTTCTTGGACTTCCAAGAAATCAAATCATCTCCTAGTAGAATACAAAAACTAGTTACTGACCTTCGTGTAACATCACATTGTGCCCAATCTGCATTTGTGTAAGCAGTGATAAAAAAAGGTGTCTTGGAGCTGTAATGAAGACCAAGAACTGGTGACGCTTTAATGTAACAAAGCAGATGATGAGTAGCCTACAAATGATTTACTGCAGGAGCATCAAGAAATTGACTTAATTGATTCACATAATAGGTAATATCAGGTCATGTATTTGTAAGATAAATGAACTTCCCAATACCCCTTCTGTAATGTGTAACATCATGAAATGGTTTTTGAATCTCCTTTGCTAAGTTTTTCATTAGGGTCCATAGGCACTGCAACTGGCTTACAATCATCAAAACCAAATTCCTTGAGTAAATCTAAAGCATACTTCCTTTGACAAATATTAACCCCTAAAGAACTCCTTGCAATTTCTAGTCCCGGTAAGAACTTTAAATCTCCAAGATCCTTAATTTTGAACTGACTGTGTAGGAAAAGTTTCAGTTCTTGTAACTCAAGTATGTTTTCTCCTACAATAAAACAATCATCAACATACACCAAGACTACTAAAATAGAATCGTTAGAGTGTCTAATGAATAGACTATGATCTACCTGAGATTGAATGAAACCACAGCCTAGAAGAGCTGAACTGAGCTTGGCATTCCACTACCTACTGGCTTGTTTAAGACCATATAATGATTTCTTCAGTTTGCAGACTTGTCTAGTATCAGAATGTTGAATACCAAGGGAAAGATTCATGTATTCTTATTCATCTAAGTCCCCATGTAAAAAGGCATTGTTTATGTCAAGTTGTTGCAAAAACCACCTATTAATAACACCAATAGCTGTAAGAGTTTTGATTGTAACAATCTTGGCAACTGGAGAAAATGTATCTAGATAATCTATCCCATGTTGTTGTGTATAACCTTTGGCTACAAGCCTTGCTTCATACCTTTCAATACTCTCATTAGAATGATATTTGATTTTGTATACCCATTTACATCATAGCCTTTTTGTCTAATGGTAAATCAACAATTTCCCAAGTCTCATTATCTTGTAAGGCTTTCAGCTCTTTATCCATTGCTTCACACCGAAGGGCTCCAAAGGCTATTTTTGGAAGCATCTTCATAACTGCTAGGTTCTTGCAAAAGAGTTAGATTACAAGTAAAAATTCTGTGACTAGGACTCAAATGATCATATGTGAGTACTCTATCCAAGTTATGTGGGGAGGAAGAAGAAGATATAAGCTGAGAACAAATATAGTTAGAAGATATTTAGGAGTGTGATGAGAACGTGCAGACCTTCTATCATTATTAGAACGGAAGTATCATTATTAGCTGTAGAATTTATAATATTTGAAATTGGGGTTGAAGTTGAAGAATCATGAAGTTATGTATTAGAAGATTCTGCAGAAGAATAAGGGACTGTGGAAGTTAGAACTTGAGAATGTGTTGGATTTGTAGTATGATGATCAACATCAGCATGTGGTAAGGTAAAATCCTCAAAATAATGAGAAGGAATGGCTGGAAGAACAGTAGGATCATGAGAATGTATATATTGTTACTTATGTAAAGGGAAAATATTTTCAATTTCAAGAAAAGACAATCCCTAGAAACAAAGAATTGTTTAGTTTGTAAATTTTGTAAAAGAAAACCTTTAAACTGAGAGAATATTCATAAATGAATGCAAGATTGTCCTTGAGGTTCAAATTTATATCTATGAGAAGGAATGGTACAGGCATAAACCAAGCAACCAAAAACTTTGAACTGATCATATATAGGAAGTTTCTAATATAAAACTGAGAATGGAGATTTGTATTTCAAATAGTTTATGGGAGTAACATTAATAAGTTTTGTGGCATGTTCAATACAATATAACCAAAAATTAAGTGGCAGATTGGCTTGAAAACAAAGACTTCTTGCAATGTTTAAGATATGTTAATGTTTTCTCCCTGCAGTGCCATTTTGCGGAGGGGTTTAAGGACATGTTTTCTGACGTAAAGTTCCATGACTTTGATAACAATGAGGCATATCAAACTCAAATCCATTATCAGTACGAATGGTAAGGATTCTTTTATTAAACTGAGTTTGAACAAGCAAGAAGAAATTTTGTATGATCAGTCTAGTTTCAGCTTTGGTTTTCATAAGATAAGTCCAAGTAAAACGGTTGAAATCATCTACAGTAGTAAGGAAATATAAGAGACCAATCAAGGTATGAACCTTGAAAGGACCCCAAATATCAACATGAACAAGTTGGAAACAAGAAGTAGATTTAGATTCACTAATAGGAAACATAAGCCTCTTTTGTTTAGCCAAAGGACAAACACTACAAACAGTAGAATCAGGAAGTCTAAAATCTTTACAATGAGCCTTCAAAGCTTGAAGACAATTATTAGACAAATGCCGTAAACAATAATGCCAAAGTAAAGTCTTATTGAAACTAGAATCATGTGAAATATGAGTATTTAAAACCAAAAATGAATTAGAACTGTTCTAATGCAAAGAAGAAACTGAAACCGAAGAATGAGATGTGGTATTGTAATCAAGATGATGGAGACCTTGGACCTTTCTAGCTGGTCCAACCCTCTTCGAAGTGAGTGAATCCTGAATCACACAAGAATTAACAGTGAAAATAACAATACATGTGTTTTGAACAACAAGTTGGCCTAGAAATATAAGATGGAAAGAAAAAGAAGGAACAAATAACAAATTGAAAAGTTTCAAAGAATCAGTGAGTTGTACAGTGCCGTTATGGGTGACAAGAACTTTGATGCCATTAGGAAGTTTAACAAAGATGTTGTCAACAGAAACCAAATCAATAAACCAAGAAAGAGTACTACAAACATGATCACATGGAATTTTACAATGTTTTAATTAAGTTATTAATTGTTGATTAATAACTTGATTAATTATTTGATTTATTTCTCCAAAAGTTATTGGAATTTAATGTGTAACGGTCAGGGAATTTATACCCCCATATTTAAATATTGGCAATTATAACTGTCAATATGGATCATGAAGTCGGGAAATGTCAATAAAGAGACATAATAACTTCATTAACGAACTACATGGGTTTTGATTCTTCTTAAGAGAAAAGAAGATATGAAGGCGGGGGAATCTTGCTTCAAACCATCGACATATCTGAATTTTTACTCTGAAAGGTTAAGGAATCTCTTCAAATTTTTATCAGTCCAAAATCAACATCATCAAGTCGAAAAGAACGAAAGGAGGAGAAATTTGAATCCTAAGGTAGATCGCTTGAGCCAAATATACTTTCCTTCTTGGGTTTATGATCAAATCAGTCGAAGGAATAGCATCGAAACAATCGGTGACTTTGCATCCGAATATGAAAAGATGATTGTAAAGAATAATTGAGGAAAGCTGATAAAATAATTGTAGTTGTCAAAAATTATTACTCCTTTTATATTTATTTTTATGATAACATCGCTAACTTTTTGTTTTTTTATCACAGTTTCCATCCACTTTTAGTTGTCATTCTATCTAAATTTAAAACTTATAGAAAAACTTTCCTTTTTTTATTTCTCATTGATAATCTCAATTTTCTCTCTCTTTATATATTAAATGAAAGTGAGAGAATAGCAATAAAAAGGTAATAATAGAAAAAAAACCATAATAATTGTCAAAAAGTTATATATTGTGAAATAAAAAAAATAGTTTTAAATGACTTGTATTATTAGATTGACGGGCCTATAATTTTATAGGTGTTTTTAAGGTTTAAAAATTTAGAGTTACACACAATTAACTTCTAAATATTACCTTATATATTAATAATTGTAGGTCTACACGTTTTAAATGGTTCAATCAACATTTTATTACGTTTTTTTGTAAAATTTTTACTTTATTTTAATTGATAAACATATCAATTTGCATTACTTATGTAAATTTAAAATTGCTTATAAAATTTTCATTAATTTTATTCTCCTATCCCAGTCGAGCCCTTGTGTCCTCCTCTCTTTCCGCCCATTTGAAATTTTTGTTTTTAAAATCACTGGTTATATATTGAAACAGAGTAATTGAATGTTTTAAATATAAACTTTGATCAATTTTACTTTTTGGTCCTTAACCCTTTTTTTTTTTTTCAATTATGTTGGTTCACAAATAAATTATAATTAGATAACTTCATCATTCTAATCGTATTCTTTAAAAAATTCACTCGAAAAAGTTTAGTTAAAGATCGTTTAACTAAATTAAAATGGCAAATTCAGTACTTAGCTATTTAAACAGACAAAAATGACTATGAATTTAAATCTTATTGACCTAAATGTTTAGTTTTTAGCTTGACAAGAAATGAAATTTAATTTAATTAAAAAATTAAATTTAGCTCATGGATAAATTCAGATCCGTTTTTTATAGTTTGAATAGTGCGGTAAATTTGGTTAAGTGTGTGTTGATTTTTTTTAAGAACGGGATAAAAAAAGTCAAATTGTCCAATCATAATTTATTTAAACATCAACTTAAAAAAAAAAAATTAAAAGGACCAAATCGACCGATTTCTCTATTGAAACAAAACAGAAGCAGCAAACCGAACATTGTTATCAGTTTGACAAATGCATTTAAAGAATGCTATAACAAAAGGAACTTTATCTTTACCTCACAGCAACAGAACTTCCCAAAGTAATCCATCTAATTATGGTTATACTACTTGATTTTTTTTATAATAAAAAAATTCATGAGAATCTTTGAGTGGGATTTTTTAGGCTGATTAAGCTCATTATGAATGCAAGATTATAAGATATTGCCTATTGGCATTTGATTTTGAACAGCTTGATGATTTCTCCATTTGTGTTCTTGAATTTCATGGTTAGAAATGAGAACGAACTTCATGTTATTTTGAATTTTATCATTGCACAGCTGTCATGGAATAAATGCCCATTCATGTATGAAATATGATCAAGAACTCTTGCTGGTCAATTTTCTAGCGGAGTTAAATGTACGTCATGTTATTTTGAATTTTATCATTGCATAGCTCTCATGGAATAAATGCCCATTCATGTATGAAATATGATCAAGAACTCTTGCTGGTCAATTTTCTAGCGGAGTTAGGCTTTATCTTATTGGTATTCAGTGCAAACTTCTAGTGCTCATAACATGTTTGATGTTATGCTTTAGCTAAAAAAGTGAGTTTATCTGCTCTGGTTAACATGGATACTGTGTAGTACATTGTATAAATTTGCATTGGTTATGAGTAGGAGTGGTGTCCTGTACATCATGACAAGCAATTTCACCGGTTGCTACACCTTCATGTCTGAAGTGGTCGTTTCTTTTAGCAGCTTAGTATTGTTCCCACACATCCAAGACTCCAAGCCAAAAGACATTGCCCAGATCGATGACAAGACTGAAGGTGATGTTGATGATGATCAACTCCTCCTAGAGTACAGGTTTCCTAACTTCACCTTCCATATTTTTATAAAAGTTTAAATTCCACTGTTTATAATTCATGCTATTGATTATTCTGTTCAAGTTTTCTATTGATTTTTACAGTACTAAAAATATGGGGGCAAAAGTTTGTTTTCTATAATTCCCTACCGCATGTCTGGTATATTAGTAAAACAATGCCTTGGAACTATTGACTCCGTTGTTTTTGTACTTGAATAAAATTGAATTTTGGTAAAACCAATCAAGACATTTTTATATTTAAAATAGAAAAATGAACGAAAATGTTTATGCGAAAGATATTAAAGTTATTAAGTAATCATGCATTTAATCCCCTGTAACCTCCAGTTATTAATTGTAAAACAAGACATGCTTAATTGATAAAACCTTAATGTTTGGGTACTTTTGCTGATTTGAAAGAAGAGTCCTTCTGAAATTCTGAAGACATAATGACTGTAATGCCATATTTGGACTAGGACTATCTAGGATGGTGTTACTTCACCCTTTTTTTTTTCGCATAAAAAGACACTTATCTTTTATATATTGACTATAATTTATAACCAGTGATTTTACTGAACTCTGGACATTGGAATTATATTGCCATTTATCTCATGCTAGAATTTCTCTTATATCACAGGAAATCGACGTGGTTTTTTGAGGACATTGAAGTTCTATAAGTGCTGTATCTGGAGTTTTCTCCTTTGTGTTCGGAATCACTCTCTTCATCTGAAAGATCACTCTGATTCAGATATACTTTGCAGTTCACTATTGAACAGGCTTCGAGCCATGGCAGAAGCACTATTCTTCCTCTTATTTGTGGAGCCAAATGGATTTTGAGGCATGGGAGGACATTCTTCTGCTTCGAGCATTTGAATCACTTTCTTCATTGAGGGTCGGTCAGCCGGGCACCACTGAATGCACCAAAGTCCCACAATTGTTAGTTTTCTTGCTATCATACTGTCATCTTCATTCTC
>JAWZTD010052411.1:0-10650 GCA_035221335.1 Echites panduratus | reverse complement strand
AATTTCAAATCAGGGGAAGTAGAGTCACAGTGATTATCATAAGCTTATTTTTTCCAGAAATAAAGAAATTTCCTTTTTTCCAATGTCACAATCTGCTAAAGAAATCAAAACGGGAGAGAACATAAAACTAACCAAAAATGTAAGAAGATGATGGCTGCTTTTTTCCTCTGCCCGTTGACACAATTTCTTTGCGATTTGTTGCTTATCCACTGCCGGGTGTGAAGTGGGTTCCTCTGCGAATGACTCTGGAGGAGAAGACGGCGACACTGAGAGACACGAAGGGCAGCAGAGAGGAATATTTTGGGATGGATATTTAGGAAGTTTTGCCAAAAGGAAGATTTTTTTTTTCTGTCTGCAATATCCGTGCGGCTTGAGGAGCTTTGGTCTTAGGTTGAAGAAAAGATGAAGAAAATGGAAAAGATGAAGACAAGAGAAACGACGTCGTCACTCTACAGCAAAAAAATGAAGTAAGTCTGTTTGAATTTTAACGGCCGCACACAATAACGTGTGCGGCTTCGCACACTACAGCAGGACCGTATATATATATATATATTCACAACGCTACTTAAAAAGTTATATTTAAGAAAGTAGCTTACAGAACTCGGCTCTACTACACATGGCTCAGCTAAGGCCAAGCAGTTCTCTCACGAGCTTGGAGTTACTTGAAGCCAAAGATTGGTTTATCATTTTTTTATCTGATAAGAAATATGTAGATAGGATGAGTCACCGCATGATGTAATTACTTTGTTGAGATCTTTACAAGTGTGTATATCCTAGCCCCAAAATACTTGTATATATACTATAGATTAATAAAATACAGATATGGATTTTGCATCTTTCACATGAATCTGGTTTGTGTTGCTCTATATTTTTCTCAACTTGATGTCAGTGTTGTCGCAGCCAACAATAGAGACCGACCCACTTACACCCCGACAGAGTCACTTCAGGCCTGAGTGCCCATTCATCCAAAGGCACAAATCTGAGTAGTATCCTCTCCGCATTCAACCTCGTCAAATTTGAGAAACACAATCTTCTCTTTAGGGAAGCTGTGGTTCTTCCCAGCTTGAAAGCTCACAATCACGATGGATATATTGATGAAACCACACCTCCTCCCACCCAATTTCTCTGTTCCGCCAGTTTCGGAGTCACCCCCTGTTAGGAAAATTAGAAAAATAGAACAAATCCCATATATCTACCAAGCCAACATAAAATATGCAAACATAACTTTTCTTTTCTTCTTTTTTTTTAAAACTAATTTTATAATAATATTACAAATAAAATTTTATTTTAAGATGGTAATGCAATACATGTTATTTAGGGATGCTTATGCTCTTAACATGTTTTAATGGTTATGTGCTAACAATCATAATTTTTATAAATATTTACATAAGTAAAATCCCTAAAACTGAGATTGCAACTACACCACTCACTACTATTGGAAAAATTTGAAGTAAAGTTGGATTTTAAAGGGGGAATGAATGTGGAATTTTACCTTTAAATTAAAGAAAGAATGTTCCCATCTAATCATCCTTTTAAATTTAAAGGTAGATGAAAAGTAGTTTTTTCCGTCTTTAATTCACCTTTTAAATCTTCCTCTCTTTTTTTTTCAACTAAAGTTTCTTCTATTTTGTCACGTGGACTGTCAAGTGACATTTCAAAGGCGGAATTGCTTTTCTAAACTAGTGACCCCTGTCCTTCTCCTTAGTTTCTAAACTGGTAGAATCGTGGGACATTAAAAGTGCATTGTTAGTTTTTATTCCTCACGCTCGGTGAACTTGGTTCCTTTAATTCTTAGGAATAAAAAGGATCCACTGGGAAGACTTGACTAGTATCTTAATTAGTCAGAATAAATAGTCTCCAATAGGGTCACTCGAACAACGAAAAAGAAAGAAAAGGGTTACTGCTTAGGTAGGATAGATGGATGTGGCCAATGGCTAAAAAGCTCTGCCAGCTTATTCTAGACTGAATTCTGTCTTCAATCCCCCTTTTTTCCGCCTTTAATATATAAATTAGTAGTGAGAAATCCTCTTTAAAATAATACCGTGACATTTTTTTAATATTTTTGAAAAAAATTAATATATTAGTCTGTAATATAATTTTATAAATACATCATGTATATAATAAACTCTAAACTACAAAAGTAAATAACAATATATTATCAAATTCTATATATATCAAATTAATATAGCAATAAAAATAACATACATGATCATTATAAATAAAATAAAATTCATTCATAAAGGATAATAAAATCAGCTATAAAATAAACAAAGAGAAAAAATAAAAATAAAAATTCCAACAAAATATTAATATTCATTAATCATCTAAAAAAACAAATATGATCCGTCCAACAACTGAAATCTCAATATCCACCATCCTAATATTTGTCATCCAAATATCTGGAAATGAAAAAAAAATACAAAAAATTAAGAAATAATAATAAACAATTAATACAACACGAATCCAGTACCTCTGATTTCAAACTTTATGAAAAATTAACAAAAGAACATATACTTACTTAATGATTAGACTCAATCTCATTGTCAGCATCCTTGGTAGCTGTAGCGGTATGAGCCTATTGTTCTATTATTGTAGGTGCAACTAGATACCTGTATCGAGGTGTCAATGTAGTCAGATACATGAATGGATGTGTTTACGGCAAGTGGAGTGTGATATGAGTCAACTATTCAAATTTGTTGGGAATGTTTGTTGCCACTGTCTAACCACAAATAATTCTTCCCAAATTACTGTCAACGTTCTTGCATGAGAATCATCCACACACGAAATATGGTGGGATTCCTGAGTCTGGGTTTCAAGTAGTCATTTTGCTCTATACGTATGTCCTTTCTTGTTCTTCCTGCCCATAACACGTATGTAGATTTCTTCCTCGCATGGTTGAACCCCACATAAATTGGAACTAGAAGACAGATGAAGTATATTTCATTTCTTCCTAAAACATAAAACAATTTTAAATGATGAATAATTATAAACATGAAAATGCATTATTAAACTATAAATTAAAATTCTTACCACAAATTGCTTAGAGCTAGTACCAACATTCCTATTTTAAATCATAACATTAAAAACATTAAAATAATATGATATTAATGTATAATAATAAATAACTTTATGATAAAAACCAACTTATCAATTTTTTTGCCCAAGACTTTCTTGAGACACTCCCCTTGACCACCCCGTGCCTCCTGTCTCTAAAGACATGTTTGCCTTATTTTGGGATGAGAGTTTTTTAAAATTTTCAAAAGCCCAAAGATTCTCCCAATCCATCCCAAACATGATTGAACATCCACAAAAGACTTTCTTGTCCATCTGTGCAGTGTACAACTCATAAAGACAACCACTCACTTGGTGGTAGAAAGTTTTGAACATGTGATGGTAATGTTTTGAGTCCCATGTTATCCATTTCTATTAAATAAAAAACACATAATTAAGAAAATTTAATAAATAAATAAATAAAAGATATTTAAACACTATCAGAAACTGGATCATATACGACGATCACATACATACTCTTGATTTTATACGGCCAACCGGTATATATTGTATAATATATTTTTTGTTCATAGGGAAAAATAGTTTTTATACAAAGGCCTCCCAACTGTCTTATATAATCAAAGATATATACAATGATCCATAGAAAAATGGATTTCTTGGAATATTTTGGCTTATATCCGTAGTATATATTTGTAACTGTATATGTGTTTCATTATATTTATAAGAATAAAATATTTTAACAAAAAATATATGTTGGCACAATGGTTACATGCTTTGGAAAAGATAGTGTTGATCTGGGTTCAAACTCCAATTATTATTTTTTGTTTAATGTTTTTAAAATTATTTTAAATCACTATTCCTTAAAACTATTTTAAATCACTATTCCTCGACTTTCAATTTTGTTTTTTCACTTTCTCTATATAATATTATATCTAATATAATATTTTAAATCACATAATATTCATTTTCTCTTATTTGACAAGTAATATTTGTTTAATAAGTGGTACATTAAAAAAATCTTATTTATATCTAAGAGGTCATGGAGTTCAAATTTTTTCTCTCTTAATCGTCTTCTCACACATTTATATATCAATATTTTATAATAAAAGTTACATTTTTCACTATATTTTAATTGTCTTCTCCATGTTTCTTGTTTAGCTTTTCATTTTCCTCCATTTCTATTTTGTAATTTCTTCACTTTCCCTCCATGTAGTATATATAAAAATAAATATATGTATAATATTTTCTTTTATATATAATATAATATTTTTAAATTATCTAAAATTATACTTTCTAAATCAAATGAACTAATGATAAGAATAAGATTTGAATCTTTTTTCTTTTTATTTATACTTAAACTCTTGAACGATTAATAACTAAACTAAAAACAAAAATGAAGGTAAAGAAAGGTAAACCTATTTACAAATAGGTGGACATCTCTTTGACGAAAAAGTTAGATTACAAATCGAATACAAAGTTAGGTGGACATATTTTTAAAATTTAATAATTCATCTATTTTAAACAAATAGATTACACTAGTAGGGTTGCTCTGCACAATGCATAGAGGCCCATTAGGGGTAAAAAAATTTTTATACTTTCATATTTAATTTATTTTTGAGATATTAATAATATATCAATTTTTGATAAAATCTGTAAGTGTAATTTAAACACCATTTATATATAAAAAATTATATATATAAAGGAATATAATAGAATATATAGACTCCATTAAACACATCCCATATTTTCTCTCTATACATGTAGACAAACATGTCAACAAGTGGGTCCTGCATCAAAACCCACCTAGTCCAGCCCTCCTCTTTTTCCAATTCCAAGTAAAATATAGCATATTGTAGAGCAGCAGTAGCAGCTGTAGTCGATCACATCCATCTATCTCTAAGCAGTGCGCGGATACCCAACTAAAGAGCCGAAGCATCATTGGGTCTCGATCGATATTATCTGCTCTGATGCATTTAGCAGATGTGAAGGATAATAATTTTATGATACGATTGTTTTCTAGTTTCGAACTTGGAATATATATGTGTATTTTTAGTAGATCTGATTTTTTTGGTATTGCATGTTACCGATTTGAAAATGTATATATATTTTTTTAGTAGATCTGATGTTTGTTTAATCTAGATCTGATTTTTTAAGCAGATGACAATCCTTTTGTCTTCCATTTTACCCATATGTGGGTTATGTCGTCTGTTTCAGGCAGCTGTGTGGAAGTTTTTTTGTTGATGCCGGAAAATTACAGTTATTTGAGAAATGGGTTTAAGATTGTGATAGTTTTGCAGAGTTTTTCTATATAGATTTTGGCTACAGTGTCGTATTCTTTTGTACTCTTTTAGTGTTTCTGATGGTTGCCTTGTACATGGAAAATGAAATTGTTTTGTACAAGTAATTATGTCTCCAACATGAAATGAAGACATGTTCTCTTTGTTCGTTGTTTGATTGCGTTTCATTTCAGTATAGTAGGCTGAAAGATCAGTAATATTTCTAAATAAATGACAGCCAGTTCTTTCTGATTGCCAACAGTCCTTCTTATCCTAATCATAGTTTTCTTTCAACATAAGGGAAAAAAAGTCCAATTTCAGTTCATGAATTTCAATTTGCAGTATAAAAATTGCTGAGCGTTCTAAATATTGATATGTATAGCCTGAAAATGTGAAAGCCCAGTTCCATGCCATGAGTAGGCTAACACGTTATTGACTTGCATCAACTTTTATTGGTTTCAATTCAGCATGTTGTTTATTGCTTTTTGAATTTTGATTAGATTCAATTATGGACCTGGGCATTTACATGGATTCTATCTTTACTTTCCTTACAGTTTTTTCTTTAAATTCTGTTAAATCTCATTGGGACAACTTGCCACCCAATTGGCAATGGTCGGACCCCTGTGGAAGAGGCTGGGAAGGGATTGCTTGTAATGGTTCACGTGTAACATCAATGTAAATCCGTTTTGGTATTACATTTTTTAATGCTGTTATGTTCCTGCATAAGTAAACTATTTTGTTGCAGAATGTTGGCAGGGATAGGCTTGACAAGGAGCAATTTCGAAGATATTTCAGCATTGACCGAGTTGCATTTTCTGTATGTCTTCTATCTTGTTTTGTTCTTTTGACATGAACCTAAATTATCACATGGAAGTCACCTTTCGCCTATTGTACCATAGTGGTTTTTCTGAACGTGCTTGGTAATTATAGTGTTATTTTGTTTCAGTAACTTGCTGAAAATTCCATCTATTGCAGCCCTAACTATTTTGTACTCATCCAACATTGTCTTTTTACGAAAATCTGACTCATATTTTTCATTTTTTCAATTCAATTTCTTAAATAATTTCATTATAAAATACTTATATTGTTTATTATTAATGATGTAAAAAATGGTATAGAAAATGTGATAGAAAAATAGTTCCTGATCAAGGTTTTTGGGTACAGGGATCTTTCGAATAACATTGGTCTGAAAGGATTCCTTCCATCTTCTTTAAGGAACTTATAGAATCTATCAATCTTGTAAGATCCTTTTCCTCAATTGAGCATCAGTTAAGAACACCAAGAATATTCTAGCATAATCAAGACTATATTTTGTTGGATTGCAGAATTTTGGTGGGGTGCAGTTTCTGTGGTCGCATTCCAGATTGCATTGGGTCTCTGTCAAACCTGATTTTTTATAAGGAGTTATTGTACTGAATTATTTCTCCTTCTGCTAATCTTTGTAACATAAAATCTTTATGGTTCAATCTAAATATTAACAATCTAAATATAAAATGATCAAAAAGTGGTAGTGCTCTAAAAAAACTATTTATGATGGAGATATCTGAATTCTAACAACTTCAGTTTACCAATTCCATTGTCTTCCAAATACAGACACCACCATTTTTCAGTTTAATTATAGTGAATTTGGGTTTTATCATTGATTAAAGTTTAGTGCACTATCTGCAGCCATTTGTCAGGAATTCAACTTTCTGGCTCAATATAACCTCAGTTATTCAGCTCCAAATGGATATATTATTTTTATTTTGATATCTAATATATTCTTTTCTTGGATTAGGATTCTGGACAACAACCTGCTCTCTGGGAACATACGTTGAACACTTGGGCTTGTGCAAACTTTGGAAGTACTGTATCTCTGACATGCAAATGCAAAATGTTTGTTGTTCACCTTTAGCAAATCGGTATAATTATCTGCACCCCATGTTCTTGCCGTACTTTAAATTCTTTCTCTTGTGAGAGCCAAGTTGTCAAATTGACTAAATTAAACATGCATTTTTGAAATTATTGAGATATAATTATATTTAATGTCCCTTCATTCTTAAAGACACATTAATTAAAATTACCAAAATTAATTAAATTATGGTATGTTTAATGAAAGTTATTATATATATATATATATACATATCTTTTATATAAATGTATTCTTATCATGTCTCAAAATCGAAAACTCAAACTAATACTATTTTCACATATGCGGTTTCATAGCATTGTACGCATGTATTACAGAGCGGTGATAAAATTATTGATCCATGAAATAAGTAGCAAGTGATATAGATTTGTAGCATTTCTCTTTTATATATAGTGCTTTGTGTTATTTGTGCAAGTGTGGATATATAGTGCTACTATTTATAATTTATTATTATTATTATTGTTGTTGTTGTTGTTGAAGTCCTTTCTCGAGAACTAAAATGTCGTGGCCTTTAAATAACATTGCGTAAGCAATGAGTTCATCTCTTGAGAATAACCATTTTCTTTGCTTCTTTATTTCTCTCTTCCTCTCTTTCTCAATATTGTGTAAGTCTTTAATAATTAATTAATTCTTCATATGCTGTTGGAAAGTTACCTTATAATTTGGTAAAGTTTGTTGCTTTCTGATTTATTCACCGTTGGTATGTCAACTTTAGAACATATATTGAGATGACGAAACAGTTACTCAGTTAAGAGTATTTTCATTTCTGTATATTCTTTTAGATTGGAACATAATTAATTAATTAATTTAGGCGATGTAGCAGTTCTTAATCAGTTCGAGATAGAAAGTCTGACTGAGGGGAGAAGAGGTCCAAATTTATCCGTTCCAGACTAAAATGTTATAATAATAATAATAATAATAATAATAATATGGAAGATGAGATTATTAATTTCTAGGGCAGAAAGTCTAGTGATTAATTAATTAGGAAGGGGACATTTAAGTCATTTTCAACTATATATATATATATATATATATCAAAATGTTAGGAAAAAAAATTTTAAGTCAACTATTAATTTTAATTGTAATTGGAACATTTTATAAGGTATATTCCATAACACTTTAATTTGTAGCATAACTATATTCTATATATATATTACAAATGTCAATGAGGTGTAAGCAGACAAAGATAACAATGATCTGATTGGAACAATTCCAAATTTTTACACGCGTGACTCTACTCAATTATATGTAAGTTAATTTTCTTCAGTCTCTAATGAACAATACCTATAACAACTTTTTTTATATATATAACAGATGCTTTGCCTTAAGATTTCACATTTTTTTAGATAGAAGTTTTCTATCAGAATGTTATTTTCCCTTAATTTTGTTTTTATCTTTCATTGGGAAGCCTTTTTTACAATTGGTTTGACCATTCTAGCTGGTAATTTGCAGGGACATGAGCAACAGCAGTTTCAGTGCATCAGTTTTTCCCTCGTGGTTAACAAGCATCCAGTCATTGTAAACACACTAATAAAAAAATGCAATTTGAATGGTTTCTTAACTATAAGTTTACTTCTTTACCACTGCTTTATCTTAGGAGAAATCTTAAGCTGGCTTTCTTCTTCGAGAATCTTGAACTGGAACTGTTGCATATTTAGTTGCAATGGCAGGAGTTTACAACATATTTAGTTATTTTGATAAGATTCTAATCAGAGCTACGAGAATTCTTTTAAGTTCTTGTTGAGGAATTTTGTGGGTTTATCTTTTGTTTACTTCTTTTTTCCCCTAATCGAGTTTTGTGTTATTGTGTGTATTTTTTAAAGTTTTTTTTATTGTGTGTATTTTTTGAAGTGTTTTGTTGAATCTACTGTTTTAGGTTCTCAGTAAAATAATCAACAGCAGTTTAATTTTACCAAGTAAATACTTATATTGTTTGCAACTTATTTTCTTTTAGGATAAATCCTTTGTTTATCAAGTCAAACCTTAAACTTGATCAGAATACATGTATTGCAAACCTTTGGTGTAGTGGATGTCTGTGGAGTACATTACATGATTCATTTCTCAATAGGAAAATAGGTATAGCAGCTATATTTATTGTCTGCATCTTTCATGAGGCTTTTTCAGCAGATATAGTTTTTCTAATAATTAATACATAATGGTGCCGAGTCATCCTATGGCTATAGAAAATTAAAATGCTGGTAATTTGTTTATAATGTGGTATTGACAATATAATTTCCTGTATGCTTAATGAGAGTAATGTTAGCTGAAATTAGCAAATGGGTTTTCCATGGAAGAGGTCACCTAAAGGTTCTTGCATCACTGTTAACTCTCTTGTCTTGTGATTTTTCAGATATTACATTTGAAATCTTATTTTTTCCTAATTTTTTACTTTTAGTGACAATCTCTTGGTCCTTCTCTTTATGCTCTATAGGCTGTCAATGTAAGTCATCACAAAATTGGGGAGGTTGATGAACTTGTCATGTATAGGATTAATGATGATTTGATAATTTCTCTACGACAAAGGACTGCTTTTTTAAGTATCTTTACTTGGTATTTGAACATGGTTGAAGTAATATTCTGTGAGTACTCTTCTTTCGTGCTCTCTTTGTTATCTTCCTTTTCTTTTTTGTCATTCAAAATACTCAAATATACTCGGTATCTGTGTGTGGGTATATTTGTCGAGGCATGTGAACATGTATCTCTTGCTGTGATCGGCTATGTGAGAACGATTTTTAGTGTTTAGAGCTCATCCAGGAGTTAATCAATATGTTTGCTCTAGTATCTGCATGTTTGTTTGGCTAAAAGGGTTGCATATGCAGTTTTTTTTTTTAAAACAAATTCTGTTTATGAGTTTGGAATTTCTTTCATCGGTTAGTGAATATGAAAAAGTTCTAATGGGAATTTAGTTTTTTTCTTTTTCTTT
The DNA here is from genome assembly GCA_035221335.1 of Echites panduratus. Lineage (NCBI taxonomy): Eukaryota > Viridiplantae > Streptophyta > Magnoliopsida > Gentianales > Apocynaceae > Echites > Echites panduratus. Next base: position 530 of record JAWZTD010052411.1, on the reverse strand, counting down.
TTTCTTAATTCTTTGCTAATGATGTCCCCTTTATAGTCATTCTGAGCTTTTATTTAGTTGTCAGTTAGCATGTTGCAATTTAAGTTTTGTAAGATAGAGAGGTTACATTGTTGATTTGTTTGCTTGGAATAAGGTTGCATGGAAGGTGCAGATAAGGAGTTGTGTTGATTAAATTACTGGCACAGTGCCATGCTTAGTTTCATGCCAAATACCACAAATTATACAATTAAATTTTGATTCAGTTTATGGTTTCAGGCACACTTGTGAGGCTGAATCTTTCTTATACATCAGCTGCAAAATCCTTCCATAAATCAAGTCCATCAAGGAACTGAGTTCAAGATATATGTTACAAAATTACCAAATTTGTGTGTTTTGCATCAACCTTGATATTACACCATTTGTTGGTGTGTAGCACTATGAATTAAAGATCCATAACTAACTACTGAATTATTAACATTAGATGTTTTTATGCATGTAAATTGAATTATTGATGCTTCTTCTCACATGATACTTCCTTTCAGTTATGACCT
>JAWZTD010052400.1:0-10651 GCA_035221335.1 Echites panduratus | reverse complement strand
GAAGATGCAAAGAATAGGTTTCTCAATGGTTTGAATGCAGAAATTTGGGAAGAAGTTGAGCCATATTACTATGATTAGAGGATATGGTACACATGACCAAAAGGTTGAAAAAAGAAAGACAAGATGGGAGAAATCTTATGAAAGCTAAACCAGGTGATATGAACAAGACACTAGTTCAAGAAGTGGATGACAAGGTACAAGTAAAGGAGATACCTAATGAAGTGCAGGAAATTGAAAATAATGAGACACTTCATGAAGGTAAAGCTCAAATAAAACCCTTATTTCTTGCAAGATGCATCATGTTTGAGAAAATATGTAGTTCAATGATTGATCTTAAGAGCAATATGAATTTCGTGAGTCACTATGTGGTGGAAAATTGCAACTTGATTGTGAGAAACATCCAAACCCTTATAAGCTACAAAAATTGAATGGAGGTGAAGAGGTTTTGGTTGACAAACAATTGACGTTGCCTTTTTCCATAAGGAAGTATGAGGATGAAGTGCTTTGTGATGTGATTCCTATGCAAGTGACTCATTTGTTGCTAGGGAATCCTTGAAAAGTTGAAAAATAGCTAGATATGATCACTGTAAACATAAGTACACTTTCATGGAGGATCCATTTGAATTCTTTGACACCACATGAGGCTACTAAAGATCAAGAACAACTTTTAGAGAACATTTGGGCATTCTATGGTGAGAAAGAGAGAAAAGTAAAATAAGAACAAGAGAGAAAAGAAAGAAAGAATGAGCTTGAAAAAGAATAGGAGAGTAAAGCAAAACAAAAGGAGAATGAAAATGTTTTCATTGAAGGCAAAGAGATTTCTATTCCTATTTCTAACATTAATCAATCTTCTTTTAGTGTCCTTGTGCCCAAATTTCAGGAAATTGAAGGACTATTCAAGAGGGAATTTGGCAAAGACGAAGTGAGAATGAGTAAAATGCTACAATGGTGCACTCTCATATCTACACTTGGTGATAAGTTGTTGAAGTTTGAGCATGAAAGAGTGTTATTTTTGGTTAGATATGATTGTGGAAAAGCTTATGATATTTATAAGCAAGAATGTATTATTGAGTTTAGTGAACATAGTGATTCTTTGTGTAGAGAAAGTATGCGCTGCACTTCTTTGAGTCATGCTACAGCTTTCATGGACTTTTTTGTGAAGGAATCTTATGTAATAAACCAATGTGAGGTTGACAATGCATGTGTTAGTTGTGAGCAAGGTATTCTTGTCTAATCTTTTAAGCATGTTAATTTCTTGGTTGGTGAGGATAAGACATGTACTTATAAAAGTCCTTTGAATAAAATGCTAATCTTGAACGTGCAAAGAAATCATTTGTGAGAGAGCATGCTTTTGGTTTTGTGCTTGATGCTTCAAAACATGTTGATTATATTGAATTCTATGAGCATGTTAATTCTTTGTTAGATGGAAATGCCATGTTTATGCTTATGGATTCTATAAATGACTTGTTAATTGTTGAGCTTGATGGAATTACTTTGGGTACACATTCATTTGTTATGAATGACTTGGAATTCTTATGGAAACACATCCTTGGAACTTTTAAGAGTAGAATTTCTAAGTTTATTTTGGATGATCGATTGTTATGGATCTTTGATGTTGCCATTCTAGATGGCAATTGCTATATTTGTGGTATAATGTGCATAATCATGAGAGATTCTAAATCATTGATTATCTTGTTTGAAATGTACTTCAATGTGAGTATAGGGAAAAATTTTATGTAATTGAAGTATCATTCTTTGTTAAGACTTGATGATGAAGCATATCATGTTGAGAATTTGCCTTTTGAGGAAGTTTTGGAACTTCATGATTTTCATATAGACATGAATGCTTGGATTGCATATCATTTGATGATTCATAGATTCAATGCTTATGAGTTTCATGATAGCTTGCCCAGAATTGATACTCTATGTGATCTTGAATGTCCAAAGCATAAAAAATCTGTGCAATTGTTGAATCTTGAGAATTATGACATGGAGTGTGTGAGATATGTTAGTCCTAAAACTTTGAATATCTTGTCTACAAAGCATGTCTTAGGACTACAATTGAAAAAGAGACCTATAATGAATGGAAGATGTTTGTTTACATGTTGTGAAGAGAAGATTTATGGTGATAAATTGTTCTTTGAAAAAGGTGAGTTACTTCATAATATTGATAACAAGATGATTGCTATTTGTGTTTATCTCTATTTGGCAAGTTTGGCGGAAATACATAATCCTATATATCATATTTTGTGTAAATAATAGAGAATTTCTGAGAAATTTGGAACATTTCTTGTTTATCAATGAGTACAATGTTATCCATCTTGATGATAAATTAGAATCTAGCATATGTGTGAGTTATCTCATTGTTAATCCTATACATATGTTTGATGATTTAGATGGAAGACTTGTATATGCTCTGGAAACAAAAGTGTTTCTTGAGGTTAATGTGTCAAAATTTCAGATTTGATGTTCTTTTATTCCCGGCATTATCTGGTGGTAGACCAATGGGATTTGAGTTATGTGATTTGATGGAAAGAATTACCTATTTTTGAAACTTACCATGCATGAATTTTATCTTGGAAGTTTTATTATTCAATGCTTATTGGAGTAATAAACCAATGGAAGTTATGAGTGATACCATTCTATATGTTTTGGGCTTAAATTGGATGGTATTCCCTTCTTATACTATTGCTTCTAGTGAGTTCATTATTGATGAGAAGGAATGCATATCAATAAAGGAAAGATCACCACCTTGGAAGAAGGGGATGGTAAGGCATTATTGCATTACAACTTCCATGGAGACACTTGGTATGTATTCTTTGAATATGTTTTCAATCAATATTTGTAACCCTTCTCCTTTTCATTTAGGACTTGAAGATTCGATGACGAATCTTTTTGAAGAAGGGGGGATTGATGTAATTCTTTGGAATTGAAGTTTCTCATATCAATGGATCAATTCTAAGGATTCTATCACAAAAATAAGTTCCCAAGATTTTCATCAATTAGTTCAAGTTTAGAATTGGATTGACCTTTGGAATTGATTTTGTAAACCAATCTAATGAATTTAAAGGCAATTCAACACTCTAAACCAAAGTGAAGAAAGTCTCAAAGTAGTTTCTCAAAAACCTTAACTTGTTCCTGTAGAAACCCTAAGTTTGATCTCACAATTCATTCTCAAAGAGGAAAAGATGTTTTTTTGATTCAAAGATTGTTAATGAGGAATACAAACTAAGGAGTATTTATAGTAGAAATTCATTCTAAACCTAATTCAGACATTCTAGGGTGTTAAAGACATAAAACACCCTTAATTAAATGTAAAAGGACAATTAAAACTATGTAAAACAAAAGATGGTCGTTGTTGTGGAATGAACTGTCCGACGCCAGGCAAGAAGCATTCAGCACCAGATGGGCTTTCTTCTTCACTGTCTTGAGCTAGGCTAGGCACCGGACACCTCATCGGGATGCCATTGGTTTGCTACCATTTGATGCTGAATTTGATCCAGCGCTGGCTCACTTTGGTTAGTAGTCGGATGACTTTTCTCCCACCTTGTTTCATCAACATTTAGGCTCCATTTCATCCCTCCATCATGTAGTTTTGATTCCTCTTCAAATGGGATGCAATCTTGACATAAAATAGAGCTTTCCAACCCTTCCATTGAAGCTTTATTTCCACATCTTGTTGATTCTTTGTTCTCATCAAGTTTCCTTTCATTAAGGTTGCTTTGTTTTCAAAAACCACCACTTGAAATCATTATAGAATTATTCTCTAAGCTTCCCAATATGGTTAGGACATTCCATATCTTTGATTCTCCTTGATCTTCATAAAGTTTAGCTTAATTTCAAGTAGCTTCAAAGTCAAACTCATTTTTTCTACTTTGTATGAAGTTGTTGAAAGCTTTTCTTATCTTTGAATCTCTACTTCTTGTTATGGGACCTTGAGGCATCAATAGAGCCACATCTCCATAAAGTTTAGCTTCCTTCTTTGATTCCCATCATTCCCTCCTTCTTTGAAAAGATTTGTCCTCAAATCTTCAAGTCTTGAAATGTTCATTTTATCCTTGTAAGTAAACTTTAAATTGTTTGAATAGAAACTCCTTGACCTCCATCATTCTCGCTCTCTTCAAAAAGATTTGTCCAAAAATCTTCAAGTCCTACATAAAGAGAAGCATGATTACTAATATTGATTAAAACATAAGAACCATACTTACCTCTTATCTCCAAGCTGTCCCAGCCTTGATAAATGTGGCTTTTCAAAGAAGTCATCACACAAAAAGGCCTTACCATTCTTTTCTTCAAAGGTGGTGGTCTTTCCTTTATTGATATGTATTCCTCTTTATCTACAATAAGCTCATTAGCAAAACAATGGAAAGATATAATACCATCCATTTTAAGCACCAAAGGCACACAATATGATTCAAAGAACAAACCTTAAATCCCAATGGTTTATGACCACATAAAATATGGACTAAAAGAACATTAAAGCTGGAATTTTTGCACCATAAGCTCATGAAACAATTCCTTTCCATAGCATTCACAAGTTTTCCATCAAAAACTTCAAACACTTGTATAAAATTAACAAGAAGATAGGTCTCACATATGTTAGAACCTACATTATCATCAAGATTGACAACTTTCTAGTCAATGCAATTTAGGAAACATTCCAAAATGTTCAACAAGTCTTTATTGATAGCACAAAATATACACCATGTCAACATGTAACTCCACCAAATAAAGATCAAACCCATTGCATCTATGTTATATTCAAGATCCTGAAGTTTCACAACTTCTTTTAAGAACAAGTGGTCAACATGAAATGCCTCATCATGAATTCTCAGAAAAGAGTAATACTCAAAAGGCATAGATCCTCTCCCCAAGCTCACAGTGAAGTACTTCTCAAATAAGATAACTATGAATTTATACTGAACAATGATTATACACATAACACCACAAAAATACAAGTTTGTTCCAATGATTGTAACATAAAAAATCCACAATACTCGGTCATCCAAGATAAATTTTGAGAGTCTATTCATGTAAGATTCAAATATGTCCTTCCCCATGAATTTCAAGCATTCCAAACCACAAAGAGATGACTCTAATCCATTTAAATGATGATCAAATTTCAGCAATTCATGATCACAACACCTATTCATTGACAAAACATTTCCATCAAATAAAGAATCATCAAGCTCATGGAAATCAACATATGCTATTTGTGTAGAAACATTAAGCACATATTCACAAGCATGTTCAATCAAGAATGATTCTTTCACAAATATAAAATCTTTCAAAACTTTCATCAAACTCATGGAAACACACAATTTTTTTCTTCCAAACAAGAATTCATCATGCTTAAAATAATTAACAAGAACACCTTGTTCACTTATACCAAAAGCATTTCCAATGTCATACTTAACCAAAGACAACATTCTTTCATGTCCAAAATTGAGCAATTTGTCCCAAGAGTAGATATAAGAGTGTACCACTTTAACTTCTCCCTCATTGCCATGCTGCACCATCCTTCCTTCTCTATGATTTAGCCTTCCAAGTCCTAAAATCTAGGAACAAGAACATTAGAATATGAATGGTCAATGTTAGAAATATGCCTTTCATCTATATCTTTTGAATTCCTTAAATATTTGATCAAAACTTTGTTGATTGACCCTATTCTTGGCATTCTAAACTCTTTGATTCTATTATTGGTTGCTTAAACTAATTGAATTGAGTTTGTAGACACTTCTTGCATTCTTGCCTGTGTGGATTGCAAAGTTTCAATAGAGTTGATTAAGAACCATTATCAAGTTCAAAGAGAGGGAAACGACTGAGAGAAGTGAGATCAGCTGAGAGAAAAAAAAGCCTAATTCGAGAGATATACATGAGTGACTTTGTGAGGTTATTTACAATTGTCCTGTTTTCTTGTTTACTTATTGTGTAGGAAAGATGTCAAAAGGAGTTTCTACTTCTTCAAGTGCTTCAAAATATGGGTGAAAACAAGAATAATTTGCCTTACATTATTGAGAAGTTAGAATAACTTTCTTGTGATATGGCTAATATGGAAAGAATGATGGACCAGGTGGAAGAGAAGACAAGATGCCTATCAAGAAGAAGACTTGAGTATGAAGAGTACAATGGAAGACTATTATGACTATGAAGTTGAAATAGACCCATGGGGAAAAGGCAGGGATGAAGATTCTTATTCCTACTATGATGAACAAAAACAACCATTGAGGCATGGTAGATATGTGGGAGTTGAAAGATCATCACAATAAGGCAATGAAAGAAGACAATCCAATGGAGGAAGTTCATATGGGAGATTTTATGGCAACATAAGGTATGATATGTCTTCACAAACTAAAATGCAAAGTGATTGTTCAAGGGAGGTACAACACAAGTGTATTGTGTGCAATGAAATTGGACATGGTGTTAAACAATGCCCAATATGGCTAAAGTGGGTTTTAAAGAAAGAAGATTCCACCACCACAAATGAAGAGGAACCACAAGAATTTGTTGAGAATGAACAAACTCATGAGATTCCAATTCAAGACAATGTTGAGAAAAAAGAAAATAAAGAAGAATCTCCAATTAAAGATGAAGAAGAGATGACAAGTAAGGGAATTGAAAAACAAATTGAGATGAAAGATGACAGAGAGAAAGATGTTGAGGTTCAAGAAAATGAGAGGAAAAATGAGATTGAATTCAAAAAAGAGCTTGAGAAGCAAGACAAAGAAAAGAGTGAAATAGAAAATGAAGACATGAGTAAAGAAAAAGAGATTCCTCATGAGAAAGAAAGAGAAAATGACAGTGTGAATGAAAAAGAAAAGAGTGGAGTTGAATTGAATTGAAAGATTTGAATGGAGAAAATTGGAGCCACTATGAAAAAGAAAGAGAGGATGAGAGAGATTTGGTTTTCAAGATGAACCAAGAAACTTCTAGGTCAACGAATTGTGATCAACAAAATTTCTCTGCAATGTCAATTCAACCCTTTCCAGTCATATGTATTCAATTTTACTTCAAACAATGCCAAATCAACTTCAATTTTCAATCACAACCTTCTTCCAAAATGAATTCATCAAATCATATAAGATTTCAACTCAAATTCATCAATTAAACATGAATTTCAAAATTTCTTTTCCACCCCTTTTTTTTCGAAAATTTTCTTTTGCTCTGTTTTTCTTTTCTTTGATCTTTTTTTTTGTAGTTTTCCTTTGTATAGAAGTAGAAGAAGCAATGACAAACACAGAACACAATTGAATCAGCCCATGTTTTTGGCTTAGGCTAGATCCACACAACAATTGATCACAAAAGATAGAATAAGATAGATTTAAGAGAAAAAAACACAAACAATCACAAGATCGTGAGAATTCAAAGAAGAAAACATGATCCTAGAACACAAACACATGAAAGCAATTAAAAGGATAGTCAAACCTCTTGATGAAAGTCTAAGCTCTTATACCAAATTATGTGATTCCTTGGAATTGAAGTTTCTCATATCAATGGTTCAATTATAAGGATTCTATCACAAAAGCAAGTTCAAAAGATTTTCATCAATTAGTTCAAGTTTAGCATTAGATTGGCCTTTGGAATTGATTTCCTAAACCATTCTAATGAATTTAAACACAATTCGCCACCTTAAACCAAAGTGGAGAAAGTCTCAAAGTAGTTTCTCAAGAACCCTAACTTGTTCATGTAGAAACCCTAAGTTTGATCATCACAATTCTCTCTCAAAGAGGAAAAGATGTTTTTTTTTATTGAAAGATTGTTAATGAGGAATACAAATTAAGGAGTATTTATAGTAGAAATTCATTCTAAACCTAATTCAGACGTTCTAGGGTGTTAAAGACATAAAACACCCTTAATTAAATGCAAAAGGATACTTAAAAGTAACTAAAACAAAAGATGGTCATTGTAGCGGAATGAACTGTCCGATGCCAAGCAAGATGCATTCGGCTCCAGATGGGCTTTCGTCTTCACTGTCCAGCTCTAGGCTAATTATCGAACACCACACCGAGATGCCATTGGTTTGCTACCATTTGATGCTGAATTTGATCCAACGCCGGCTCACTTTGGTTAAACATCGGATGACTTTTCTCTCACCTTGCTTCATCAACATTTAGGCTCCATTTCATCCCTCCATCATGTAGTTTTGATTCCTCTTCAAATGGGATGCAATCTTGACAAAAAATAGAGTTTTCCAACCATTCCATTAAAGCTTTATTTCCACATTTTGTTGATTCTTTGTTCTCATCCAGTTTCTTGTCATTGAGGTTGCTTTGTTTTCAAAAACCACCACGTGAAATCATGATATGGTTAGGACATTCCATATCTTTGATTCTCCTTGATCTTCATATAGTCTAGCTTAATTACAAGTAGCTTCGAAGTCAAACTCCTTTTCTCTGCTTTTATGAAGTTGTTGAAAGCTTTTCTTATCTTTGAAGCTCTAATTCTTGTTATGGGACCTTGAGGCATCAATGGAGCCACATCTCCATAAAGTTTAGCTTATTTCTTTGTTTTCCATCAAGGATGATGTAGACTAATGAGCTTTGATTGAAACAAAATGGAAATGTTTTTATAAAAATAAAGTTTATATTACAAGACTTTGAAGATTTGAGGACAAAACTTTCCAACGAAGGAGGGGATGATGAGATCCCATGGAAGGAATAAGGCTTCAAAGGATCAACAGTTCAAGTGTGAAGAAAGCTTGAAGACAATGATGTTCAAGCATGAAGAACAACTTGATTTGAAGACCAACTTTAATGTGAAAAGATTTGATGAAAGTAAAGAAGCTTTAAAGTCTTGTAGTATAACATCAATTTCGGGGTTGAAGTTCTTCATTTTATGTCCAAAATGCAACCAAAAGCAATTCAAAACTACATAAAACTTGATGAAATGGAGCCAAAATAATACACAAAAATGTTGAGGAAATGGTATAGTCAGAGCCCATCAAAACCCATCCTGCGCTTGTCATTTTCCATGCCAAAACAGCACAAAACAGAAGTTGTTTGGTGCTGCGTCTGGAGTTGAGTTGCTACAGTACCCGAGTTGCTACAGTTATTCTGTTTTGTATATCTATTTTATTGTAATTTTTGTTTGGTTTAGATAAGGGTTGAAATAATATAAATACATCCTTATTATGTAATTCATACAACTCTTTCATCAATTACAAAAAACATTTTCTCTTTGAGAGACAAAATTCCAAGATCAAACTTGATCTTCTTAGTTAGTTCTTAGGCACCTCTTCTAGAGTTCTTAAGTGACTACACAAGGGCTATCAATTACTTTTCGTTAGGGTATTGACATGTTACCAAATCAAGAGGATGGCTGATGAAGATTATGCTTCATAGGTCATTCTAACAAGCCTAAACAAACCTTTTGATGAAATCCTTTCAATTGATATGTTTTGATGAATCTTCCTTTCTAAGAAATCACATCACAAGGAATGCCAGGAGGTTCTCAACATTCTCTACTTCAGTCCCAGAGCTCTCGAGAACTTGGTCAGAGGAACTAGGATCCTTAACTATGGCAGTGCTTTCTTCAACCATAAAAACTTTATGGCCTGCATGATTTGGCCGGTAACCCCCAAGGGCCTCTTCAAAGGTCGGGTTATGAACGAAAGGATATGCAACATGGGAATGGATCAGGATAGGTTTACCTAAGAGATCATATTTAATTATTGGGTTGGAAGGAAGCTCTAGAATGGTTAGAGGTAGATCAACATCAGCAGATACTGGAGGTACTTCCTTAGCAGCAGTTAGATAATCATCGGCAACCTCTCCAAGGACAAAAACATCTGGAATAACAAAGGTACTGGTGACCTGATGAGAAACATCATCATCTGGTTGACCAAAACCTTCCTCCTACCTCTCTCAAGGTGGTAAAACCTTTCGAACATGATTGGATCAGTCTTCCAGCTAGGGTTGAGCTCTATAGGCTAGTTGATGGCATCCACCTATACGTAAATGGCCACAGGTTGAAGGACTTGTTCTGCGTACTCCCTGAAAGTCTTATCTTCAATGGTAAGGTTACCATAATTAGTGAACTTTACCCCAAGGGTTAGCAGTCTTACTTTCTAGACCCATACATATTTTCACTTTCCGTGAAGGACTTGATGAGGTCTCCGGTAGGCATCTACAAGATGTTTTCCTTATAAATCGACATCTTTATATAACTCTCAAGCTTCTTAACTTGGTCCTCATGTTCACTAAGCTCATGCAAGAGCCTCACTTCGCTACCTCTCCAGTCCAGTTATATCTAAGTTTGAGTTCAATTAGGAAGAATTATGTATATAATTCCCATTATTATGAAGATAAACATTTCACAAACTTCGTTGAAAAGACTCCCTTATGAAAGATGCATGACAAGGTCAGAAAAATGTTAATGAGCAAATGTGCAAGGGAAGGCGAAGGAAACTTTATAAAGGCAGAACCAAAGGAGACAAGCTCACAGGGACTAATATCCAGTTGGCAGCTGATATTTACACTACACAATTCTATATACACATATCCCTTTATACACAAGCATCAAAAAATGATTTACACACATCCCCTATTTGTCTAAAATACCCATTTTTTATACACATCCCTTTTCAGATTATTTACACACTACAACAAAAAAAAAAAACAAATTTCTTTTCTTTCTCTTTCTCCTTCCCTTT
>JAWZTD010052379.1:0-10654 GCA_035221335.1 Echites panduratus | reverse complement strand
GTTACTATTAATTTTCAGTTAAAGAAATAAATTCCTCTTGGAAAACACATTTCCCTCATGATGTTTGTTACCTCTCTTCCCTGGCGGAATATATATTTGTTATATTTTAAATATTTTTTATTTTTATAATAATAATTGTATTTTTTATAATAAATAAAATAAGACATTAAATAAAAGATAAAAATAAAAAATATAATAAATATGTATTATAAATTATAAAATTACTTATATTATAAGATAATTACATGAGGATAAAAGATTGTTTTTGGGACAAAGAGAATGCTTATTTCAGTGTTTCCCATCACTTTTTGCAACTGATTCGGCTATAATATACTTGATGGCAAAATATATTTTGAAATATAATTTAAAGGTAGCTTAAAATTAGTTTATTTATTGTTTTTTTTACTTTTAAAATTTTATAAGTATAGCTAAATAATTTATGATTTTCAAAATAAGTTAATAAAGTTTTATTTTACTTTTTAGGTCAATATCAACAGAATGAAATATCTATCATATCTAGACAATAGGTATATAACTGTAAATAAAGTTACTTCAATAAAGAAAAACTGTATTTCTTCTCTATTATTAAGGTATTATTTTTTCCCCCTAAAATGTCCTTATTTATTATTTTAATCAAACTAATAATTATAACTAGGGAAGAGAGAGGGAGATACGGATAATATGATAAAAATTTAATAAAATACATAATAAACTAACGATAATGATTTATATTTAATGATAATAAAAGTTAATTCAAATGACTTATAAATAATGATAAAGAGAGTAATTACATATTAAAGATAAAAAAAAATGTAATGAGTAGGTCTTGATTTCAAGACAAGACAGGTTAAATGTAGAACTACTATTTGATCTTTGGGGGGGTGGAACATGGGGAGGGTTAGGTGAGAGGTGGGTAAAAAAAATATAAAAAAAACTATAAACTTACAGCAATAAAATACTCCCCTCATCACTTAATATAAATCATTGTAACTAATTTTTTTATCACTAATTATAATTTACTATTGTTAATTAATTAGATATTTAAAAATATTTTTTTATATTATTCCTTAAAGATGTCAAAACGGGCTTGTCCTGCGTTACCAACCCATCCCAATCCCATAGTTGAAGTCTGTTGGGTTTAGGCCCAATTCAAAATATTTGCTCCCGAGCCTATAATTTTATATTTTCAAAGTCAATTAAATTTGATTTTGATGAAAAACAATATAATAGAACTAGTTTTTCAATAATTATAATTTGAAAATTTGTAATTGTTAATTTCTAACTTTTACTTTTAATAAAAATTTTAACTTATTAGCTTATAAATCTTTAAATTCTAACTTATAATAAGTTTTTTACTTAAATAAATTTTACTTTTATTTTAGGATTTTGAAAATTTCTAAAATAATTTCTCTTAAATGTTGAAAAATATGTCTTAAAGAAGGAGTAAGAAAATTTTAAAATGTTTTGATATAATTAAAAAATAAAGTATAGGTTAAATCACGATTTGCACAAAAAAAAAAAAACCCCACAGGCCGGACACGATCCACCTAGGCCCAATCCTCCTCAGGCCCATCGGGCCAGTTTATCTGGTCTCTGGCCTGGCCTGGCCTGGCCTGCCTAGCCCACCCAACCCGCACCATGTGAACGAATTTCAGGGCTCTTACCCATTTGGCCAATTGCCACGTTTATCGATTAGCTTGAAATTTAATAATAATTAAACAAATTTGAACTTACAATCTTTCAATATAAACTTACCACCTCAACCATTGTGTCAATTTACTTTTGATATGAATATTAATGTGTTAAATTTAAAGTCTATTTAAAATAAAACTCCATGACATAAAAAGTTTATGTAACACATATTCACAATTTAAATATTTTAAAATAATTTATTAATAACTACAAATAATAATATAATAAAATCTAGATGCAAAATAATATTATAAATATAAACAAAGAAATAACCTCTCACCACATAAGTGAGTCGTCATAAGTTATGATTTTGATAATACATTAAATTATATTGATAAAAGCTTATTTTTCACATAGTAAGTTATGTCGAGAAATATTTTACTTTCTCGACACATTGTATACGTAAAGGTTTAAACTCATCCATACATTAGTTTAGTGTGTCGAAAAAAAAATCTTTGTCGCATCACAAGTAATGTATTTGGATATATCTTTTTTTTTTTTTTCAGCACAAAAGTGAATCGGTCATAAGTCATGATTTTGATGGCACATAAAATTATGTCGATAAAGGTTTATTTTTGATGATACAAAAAGCTGCATTGAAAAATGTTATCTTTTCCCGATTCATTTTAATTGGCAAAGGTATAAACTTCTCATAGCAACCCTTTTTTTTTGTCAAAAAAAAAAAATCATTTCTGGAGACATTTTACATTGGAAACTTTTTTGTTTTTCTCAACACACTAGTGTTGGTATGTGGATAAAATTATGCCAAACACATGGGTTTCGTGTCGAGAAAAAAAATTTTATCATGACTCATGGTAAATGTATTGTCATAAACTATGCTTTTTTTGACTTACTATTATTTCAATTGTTTAAACACTTTCAATAAAATTTATTTTGATATACATATACAATGTCACCAAAAAATGAGTTGTAACAATTTTTTTTTGGTAGTATCACTGAGAACAAGAAAACATAAATATGGAAAAAAGTACGTAACTATATATATATATATATAAATATATATGTCACAATTTATTATAGCAAATTGTGCAATCAAAACATTAGGAACAGTTACAATTACAAGTATATCCCATTATACAAGTCTTCCAAGTAGAATCCCTGTAAACATTATGGCACCAAACCATGTGTTGGAAAAAAATCTACAAATACCAAAGAGAATTAAGATTAGTTATAGAAATTTATATTAAATTATTATTTTTTCATTTTAATCAAATAAATATTCATTTCTAAATATGAGAGAAAAAAAAAATATACGTATAAAAATTTATAGATAAACCCACTTCTTTTGGCATTCAGCGGGGTTGTTCAGATCAACTCTCCAAATCTGCCAAGCAAAATGGGCAGACGCAGCAGCCAAACTTGCATAATATGGCCATCCTGCGTGCACTTGGTAAGGTTAACTCGAAAACTCCATGTATACATGGAATTGTTATATTGTTATGAAATGTTAAGAAGAAGCATAATACTTTAATTAATTTTTTATCCATTAACATAGTTAAATCAACTATCCTTTAACATATATATATATATATATATATAAAACATTAATTAATTAATAGTAATGCAATTAAAATCCATATTTACCAATATTAGAATTGTATCCGGCGATGGCTAAACACCCAATACATGCAACTCCAAAGCCGGAAATCCACGATTTTGTTGAATCACCGAACAGTACTGCTGTTGATTTCACACCGGCTTTTACGTCATCTTCCCTATCCTACAGTGAACAAAACATAATTAAATCTATTATTAATATTAGATTAATTTTACCTCATAATCTAATTAATTAACAAGAATATGAAGAGCATGCGAATTCACGTGGAGTTGAAACTTCATTTAAAGGTATTTCATACCATGAATCTCAGTAACATCTAGGTCAGACGACTCCACTCAAAATTTTTTTAAGAAAATTTTTAATTTTCTTTAAATTAAGTTCATTTGTTGGTACATTTTAATATAAAATATTATTATTATTATTATTTTATAAGATAATATGGAGGTTTCTTTTTCATTTATAAAACTAATATATTTTCAATCTAAAACTTCTACTTTAAATACTTTATTAAAATTTAGTTTTAATTCTTCTTAGTTAAATGAAGATAGCTTCTTTTAGCCAATATATATATGAAACTTTTCTTGCCTTGTTTGGAAAAAGAAGAAAAGAATAAGAGAAATATACCGACAAGTGGAGGTGACCAACACACCCCACATTTAAGTCTTTAATGAGAGAGATCTTGAATTCGAGTCACCTTGGAGGGAAGAATGAAGGTATTTTCTTTGATAATCTTCTAACCCCCTAGAAAGCTAGTGTATAAAAAAAAACATTTTGCTGCAGTAGGTTTGGATCTCCTTAAAAAGAGTGAGATATCCAAGCCTCAACTTAAAGTTTTTCTATAAAAACTGTCTATTGAAATTGTAATATCTATTAACAGGGGTAAAACAAATTACAAATAATTAATATCTATTATCCTATTTATTAATTAGTTACTATAATCTAATTAATTTAGTGAAATTTTTGATCCACTAAAAAACATTTCTGGCTCCGCCACTGTGTACGCATATATTACTTACACTTTTTATCTTTTATTATATAGATGGGGAAAGGGAAAGCAATGAATATAGATAAAAAGTAAAATTTTGTCTAAATGCTAATACACACATAATTTAATAATTTGGACTATAATTAAAGATTTACACACACAAATCTATATATATATATATATATATATATATATATTTAAACCAGAAATATTATGACAAGTATTAATACCTGATGAGCATATATGGTATCGTAAACAAGTGTCCAAAAGAAGCAGGAAAGGAAGAGCGGAATAACTATTGGAGGATGAAGGCTTCCTTTGACAGCAGTCCAGCCATATATAGCTCCAACATTCATTGCTATTCTAAGAAACGCTTGAGGCTAAAAAACAGAACCAAAAAAAGGCTCTTACACACACACACACACACATATACATACATATATATATATATATATATATATATGGTAGTAGATTAATATTCTCTAAATCCCCTTAAAAAAATAAGTTAATTTTCTGAAAATAAAAAAAGAATAGATTTTAATTAGAACATTATCCATGTAAATTTTCAGACTTTGTGCTGTTAACTGATCTCATCTATACTATATATAATGAGAAGAACTTGAGATACCATTACGCATCATTTCAAACTAAATAAATAAAATATAAACAATTATTATTATTATTATTATTATTATTATTATTAAAACAGTTAATTAAACAATTTAAATTATATATAGTGATAACATTTCTCAATTATTCATATATGTCATGACAATTAATAAAAGTTAAGTTCAATTGTGGTTTATTAATGTTGATAATTTGTTAAGGGGAATGTGACCTTAATAATTCCCAATCAAGATATATGACAAGGAATAAAAGAAAAGATATGTCAATATTTTTAAGAAGAATGTGACTATGAAGATAATTCTCAATCACAACAAATATATATATATATGTATAAATATATATATATATATATATTAATTATTACCCAATACGTTATTCTCTTCATGAACATAAAGAATAGTAGCAAGGAGGAACCCCAAAGTGAACGGCTAGCAGAAAAATTATTATTATTATTAGATATATATATATATATATATATATAAAAGACTTAAAGAAATAATAAATAATGACAAATAGACAAAAGAAATTAAACAAATTAACCTCAAGTCATCCAGAGGAAGAGCAATTCCAAACCCTAATACCACCTGAAGAGAAAGAAAAGAAATCGCCTTAATTGGAGTAACTGCACCCGCAGCCAATGGCCTCAGTTTTGTTCTTTCAACCTGTATATCCATAATTTATGTGGAGACATTTATATAAATAAATAAATAAATAAATATATATATATATATATATATATATTGAAAAATCGAAGCAAAATATTTGCAATTACTGACTCATGTCAATGTAAAATTTAGTACTAAGTACTACCGTTTTATCGATATCTTGATCGATATAATCATTGACGGTGCACACTATGCCACGAGTTATTAAACTCAACAGGCAAAAGAAGGCCATTATCTTCAAGTCGGGAGGTTTTCCAGGCTCTGTTGCATCAGCAACTGACCACAGAATTGGCCATATAATTAACCAAGTTAAAGATAGGGAGTGCAATCGCGCAAGGTAGGCATAAGGCCTTGCTTTCTCTGGAAGATGCAAATCGATCCAAGTCTCATCATGTAGTACTCGCTGTTCTAATTTGTCCCCTGAGGCAGAAAAATCGGGCACATGTCGGCTTTTGCAAGTCTGGAATTGATGATAGCTGAAAATTTATTTGTTGGTACTGTATCATGACTATCATCATCAAGAGGAAACAATTTTTTGTAGTTGCGGGTTGAAAACCTATAGGAATAATTTTGGCATATTGGGGGAAAGCAAAGAGTAATATTACTAGAGGTTCGACCCTTTGATATCAAATGATGATCATAAGCTTGAGAAATTGGAAGATGATGTGACGCCATGATCAGAGCTTCTCTGATATTAATGGTTCACTCTTCAGAGTGTGTGCAACGTCGATCTTGCCTTTCCTTGCTTATTAGTAAGATTCAGTGTCTCGCTTTATATAATAATACTTTCAAAGCTAAAATGGTGGTTGGAGTTGAAGATGGAAGGCGAAAAACAAGAAAAGAAAAAAGAAAGAGTTTTGTCAGGAATTTTTAAATATATTTTTTGCATGAACATGGCTGATAATGGATGCCATGTGCATTGGTCTTACTTTTTGGGTACTGAAACTTTGCTAAATTTTAGGATCAGTTTGTCTTCATTAACATTCTGGAAATGTCCGGATCAGTACACCACAACATATTGGTAAGATGACAACGATGTCATGACAGTGTGTCTCAAATATATAAAGCTCCAACATAAATTAATTAATTGATAAAGATTAAGAGAGGTAAGTATGTTAACTTTTTAATTGACACGTATTCGAATTGTATTGAATTTTGTATATTCCCATAATAATGGATGGGATAATTCACAAGAGAATGTATTAGCCAAAAATAGAGTTTTTTAGGTGTATAAAATAAAAGAATTAAGAATGAATGTATTATTTTATATTAATGGTTTTAAAAATGAATGTATTATTCAAAAAAGAATAGCCAAATCAATTGGGGGAATAACAACTGAATCATTATGATTTAGTGATGCCATTGGTTTTCAAGGAGAATGATGTTGAGACTATCTCGTCTTCATATAGAAGAAATGTTTAAGCACAATGGACGCCAATATGATATTTTTAAAAACAAGAATATGGAAGGTTTGAGATTATTCATATGGTTTGGGACTCTTTGATATCTGCACAACAAGCTAAGTTAAAGAAGAAAGATCTTCTCAAAGTCTCTCTCATGATTATGTTAGTAAAGGAGAGAGATGAAAATGTAGAGAGGTACAGTTTCATAGAGAGAAGAATATACTTTGTAAATGATTTGTATTTGAGTATTTATAATGAAATAATGATGGAGGGAAAATGGTAGAAAAGTCAATTTAGAATTTGCTTCTTCTAACAAGTGGGAATAAAATATTAATAATTAATTGCAATTAATTATAATATTTATTAAAATGTGTAATATACACCACACCACAATTCTCCAGTTGGATTGGCGGAAGTTGTGATTGATATTAAATTTCTTTCATGAAAATATATTTTGATACAATTTTAAACTATTTGAATATTAAAATATTTATTGAAAAAGAAGAAATTAAAATTTTACCGATAAAGTATATTTTCTTATATTACAAAAAGAAGACTATATAAATAATCTATCAAGTAATAATATAAAAAGAATAATCTACTTTTAATGAATAAATAACATAGTAAATCATAAGAATTTTATTATATTTTAACATATAAAATAATTATTTTTAATTATTAAATTAGCCGATTCAATTACGATTTAATTAAGGTTGAACCACTAAACCATAAAACAGTGACTTTTCCGATTCGATGACCGATCTAATTCTGAAAACATTGGGCTCACCATTCCTTCTCTTCCTTAAACTTGAAACTCCCAAACATAACAAATCTAATTTTCATCCCTCCAACTCCTTCCATCCAAACTAGGTGTAACCCACTGAAAGAAAAACACTTGAATACGTTGAATCGTTGATGTTCGATTATTGAAGTTGTTTAATCCTTCAGTTTTCGATTCTGAATTGCAGCCTTTGTTCCCAGAGCTTTTCATTGTCCAGTTTCGATTAGGCAACATTTTTTCTTGTTTTTCATTCTAACGTAACTTAGACCAGGAGGAGCTGTCACCATGGGTAGATGTAAGTTCTGCATTTATATGTGTTAATTAATTATTTGATTGATTCATTTATTATTATTATTATTATTATTATTATTATTGGTTTCTTAATATAGTTTTTCTTTTTTCTTTTAGCATTCAATTGGACTTCTTCAAAAAATTCCCTTGTATTCGGAGACATTAAAAAAAAAAAAAAAAAAAAGCCACTGTGCCTTTTGGTTAACATAAAGGAAAAGATGGGCTTCAGTTTTGTGGCACTGTTATTGAGTTTCTCTCGCAGCACCTTAATGCAATCCTTTTATTATTTTCTCAATACAGGAAGGAGATTCTTTAAGGAGTTAGATGGAGATGGAAGATGGCCAAGTCAATTTGGAGGATTTGGAAGTTGCTCAATTTGGATGATATGGAAGTTGCAATGAGAAAAAGAAACCAGCCACGGAGATTTGCACATGAGATGAAATCATCTTTTTGTCGAAATCTTGTTGCCTGGATTAGAAGATTTTTTTTTTTCCTTCTATGTGAGATAATGATGATGAAGAAGATGGTACGGGTTATATGGATTAGGTTTTATCGTTGAACATTTTAATTTTAAAAGTATTTTATTAAATTAGTTTGCATACATGTTAGACTGTAGAATACAATCATTTCTTTCATTCATTGGTGTGAAGTATCAATTCATCCAATTGTAATTCTTACCAAATCATCAAATCGTAAAATAGTTGAGAACGAATATGACAAAAAATATATAGGGATCAAAATACAAAACGAATCAAAGGTTAAGTAATAAAGTCATCCAGTTACTCTCACCACATAATTCTTTCTAGACAAAATTCGTTGTTTCATCCCTAATTTTTTTACTCGGTCCATTTGGAAACAATAACTTTTCTTTTCTTTTTTTTTTTTTTAACTTTTATGTTCTCTATTCTTTTTTGCTTGGTCTAAATAAATCTCAAATCTTTATATTAAACTCTTAGAGTAATTGTAAACATGTTGGTCCCTTATAATTTATTTTTGGATACATGCTGGTCCCTTATATTTTTTCATTCTGTCAAAAAGATCCTTTTACCCTAAAAACTTCTGTCTCAAGCAAACTGAAAGGCAAAAAAAGAAAATTGGTTAAAATCTATAAGAATATTTTTGTCCCTTCACTGTTTTAGGTCATTTTGCACAATCAAAACTAGTCACCGATCATTTTTTGACAGCTGGCCTCCTCTTCCACTGTGAAACAAAGTTCGACTAGAGCAAAGTGTAGAAGGATGTAATTCCCGATCCCTTATATATAAATAAAACTCATTTGTACAAGGAGCAACCGGAGGTCCAAGATTATTCTAACGTCAAATCACTAGCGTCTATTCAGTTGCACCTCACTTTCAGGGGGCTCCTCTTTAAATTGAATATAGTTACAATCGTATGTATTTTTCTCCAATCGAACTTCGTTTCTTGGTGGAAGAAGGATGGAGAAGACGGGTTGTCAAGAAAGATCGGTGATTATTTTTAATTGTGCAAAATGATCCTCAATAATAAAGGGACAGAAGTACTTTTTTAGATTTTGATCAATTTTCTTTTTTCACATTTAACTTTGTTTGAGACATAGATTTTCAAAACAAAATGATCTTTATCCTCAAAAAGATAAGATACCAATGAATATTCAAAATAAATTATAAAAAATTGTATAAATTCAATATGAAAATTTACTATCTACTTGAATCAAGTAAAAAAGATACTACCACCGTCTCATAAATATAATTCACTTTACTTTTTCACGAATCTTAAAAAAAGTTAGTTAGTGTAATTAATGTAATTAATTTTAAGGATAATTTTACTTTTATACCCTATATTTAATTTATTGGAATTGAAAGTAATAGATATGAAGAGATAATTAATGATGATAATTTTATCTTTTAACCTATAACCATCTTTCCTTAAAAAAGAAACTAAACTATAATTTGAGACTAAGAAAAAAGGAAAAATGAACTATCTTTATGGGACTGAGGTAGTAGAAATTTAGAAGTTTTAAAAAATGATTTAGAACTTAGGGGATAATTGGATACACCATTCAAACGGAGGGTGTCATCCAATTAAATAAAATGTACCTTTAAGTTGAAGTTTATTTTTTGCTCAAAAATGAAATTTTTTATTGGAAATCAAATTAAACCATCCATATAAGATGATATATATCATTTTTTTAATTTTTAAATAAAAAATAAACTTCAATTAACAAATATAATTTACGTGTTGATAGATAAAAAATAAAGAATAAAAGAGAAAATGGTGAAACTCACGATGTTACTTAGATGTACCAAATATTGTTTGGGAAGTTTCTCCTCTTTGCTCTTTTCAGTTTAAGAATGGATCGTGTGATTAGATTTTGTAAAAGCTTGGCACAAAGCTTTTAGGGAGAAATCTTACGCAGCGAACACGTAGCAAAGCTATCGAATTTATAAAACATCGTAGAACTAGAAACAACATTTCCGAAAGTTGACTGTTTCAACTCAGCAGTCAGCTGCGCCAATGTCTCCTCCAGTCCCTTCTAAGCTCTTAACAGGTTTCTTTCCTACTGAAATTTCTCTTGTTCTCGATTAATTCTTGCATTAGAACTGAAAAAAGATTCAATCTTTGCAGATGATGTTAGCCTTCTTATGGTTTTGA